>PVJN01015884.1:0-43757 GCA_004026805.1 Lasiurus borealis
AAACTGTCTCATTGTTCTCACTCTTATTCACATGTCTAACAGTCGGGGTTCCAGGGCAGTGGAAACATCCCTAGGACTTCCAGGCAATTCTACAGGACCACTTTATCTTCTTTTGTATCTTTATTAATATAAAGTACCCATTAGACACTATATAAATCAAAAGGAGCAGAGTGGTTCATACTCCAATTTCTCTGTCAAATAATGAATGACCACTTATCTGACAACAGCTTTTACACATTAAAAATGCCAAATTAGGCCCTGGCCATGTAGCTGAGTTAGCTAGAGCATCGTCCCAGTACACCAAGATTGCAGGTTCGATCCTGGTCAGGGCACATACAAGAATCAACCAGTGAATGCATAAATAAGTAGAACAACAAATCAATGTTTCTCTCTCTCTTTTTCTCTAAAAATCAATAAATAAAAAATAAACAAAAATGCCAAATTATTTACAATGAGATAGGTTCCCCCCAGCTTTTGCAATCTCATAATTTATTGCTAAAGTACAAAAGAAGTTCAGTACTTCTCCACAAAACATTCTATTTATGTTTTATTCTTCCTCCCCATAATAAAACACAAATTGAATATGTCATTATATTTTCACCAACATTGACTTTTGATATATTAGAATGATCAGATAAACAGTCTTACAGCCCTGATAAAGAAGTATCTTAAATTTGCATAATAACTAGGTTTAAGCTCATCAAACTTCAGTATCAGAAATCCTATGCTCCCTGACTTTAGAAAATAAAATTTAAAATATGGCTACATATAAAAAAATTTCAAAATGTATAATACTAGAACATTACCTTAAGAATAAACAAATGTGCATCAAGAACGATGACACACATACAAAAATACACTATAGCATTAAGTACTAGGAGTGAGGGAGGAAAGGGGGGAAAGAAGGAGGGAAAAAGGGAGGGAAAAAGGGGCTGAAGACTCCATCAAGAGAGAACCAGACAAATTATGGTAATCCACAGAATGGAATTCTATGCAGCCCTTAAAAAGAGTGAAATACCTGTATATGCTGATATGAAAAACTCTCCTAGACCTCCAGGGTATTTTAACAGTGAAAAAAAGAAAGGCATAGAATCATGTACACAGCATGACCCCTTCCTTCTGAATGAGAACTCAAAACTTAATGTTTACCATTGGGGAAAGGGTACTGAAGGAAGGAGACAAGAAAGTATATTTCACTTTTCATTTTTTTATCTTTCTATAATACTTGTGTGTTTTTTTAATTGTAGGCTATACAGCCAAAGGAGACATAGACTCTTTTTGTATTCATCTTTTGTACTTCTCTATATTGCTTAAAGCTAATAAATATTACACATTAAAATTTTATTTAAAAAAGTAAAGTTGGCATACATTATATTTGTTTCAGGTGCACAATATAGTGATTGGACATTTATAAACCTTATGATGTGATATCAATATTAAGTCTGGTGATGAGGTGTTACCATGCAGAGATATTACAATATTAAGTACTAGAGGCCCGGTGCACAAAATTTGTGCACTTGAGGGGGTTGTCCTTCAGCCCAGCCTGTTACCTCTCCAATCTGGAATCTCTCTCACAATCCAGGACTGCTGGCTCCCAACTGCTCACCTGCCTGCCAGCCTGATCACCCCCTAACCACTCTCCTGCCAGACTGATCAATGCCTAACTGCTCCCCTGACAGCCCAATTGCTCCTAACTATCCTCACCTGCTAGCCTGGTCACCCCTAACTGTCCTCCTTTGCCAGCCTGGTTGACCCCAACTGCTCTCCCCTGCAGGCCTGGTCTCCCCCAACTGCCCTCCCCTGCTGGCCCAGTTCCCCCCAATTGCCCTCCCCTGCAGTCCTGTTCCCCACAATTACCTTCCCCTGTAGGCCTGGTCACCCCCAACTGCCCTCCCCTGCCAGCCCAGTCACCCCCAACTGCCCTCCCTTGAAGGCCCAGTCCCTCCCAACTGCCCTCCCCTACTGGCCATCTTGTGGTGGCCATCTTGTGTCTATATGGTAGTGTCCATCTTTGACTACATGGGGGTAGCTGTAAATTGACCATCGCTCTTGTGTATTGGAGTGATGGCCAATTTGCATATTATTCTTTTATTAGATAGGATAAGTTAAAATTTTCCTTTATATACATAATCTATAGAAAATTCTAATGAGCCAATTAATTTCAAAACTAGTGGTAAAGGGAAAGAATCAAGTATTTAATTCTGCTTCTCCTATATAGAACTGTACCACTAGGCAGTCAAAAGATCAGATGAAGGAAAACTTTCTCTTTATAGAAGTATTCCAGTTTATAGCTGAAGAAGGAATTGATAATTACACTAGAGGCCCAGCACACAAAATTTGTGCACAGATAGGGTCCCTAGGCCTGGCTGCAATCAGGGCCAATCTTCCCCGGCTGCTGGCAGTTGGCCTCACCCCCCACCCATCCTCTATGTGTGGGACAACCAGGGAGGCAAGTGGGCCCTGGCACCATCCACATCCACTGCCATTCTCCCCGTCCCCGTCCCCCCCACACACACCCAGTTCCTCATCAGGCAATTGGAGCCTGCCGGCGGGGAGAAAAACCAAGAGGTTGGCCGCTCGGCCCCTTGCTGGCCATGCCCAACCCCCACTGCCACTGCCAGTCACCCTCTGTGTGTAGGGAAACTGGTGGGGTGACCAGAGGGGCAATCAAGGCCCCAGAGTCATCCGTGTCCACTGCCGCCTATCCCTGGTTCCCCACTCCCCATGAAGTGATTGGGGCCTGCAGGCTGGGGGCAGCTCCTGAGTTGAGTGTCTGTCCCATGATGGTCAGTGCACATCATAGCCAACCAGTTATTCCACCATTTGGTCAATTTGCATATTATGATTTTATATATCTAGATTATCATCATTTTGCAACCACTAGTGAATAAGTGAATGGATATTGGGATTGTGTGGCAGCAAGCATGACCAAAAGAAAAACAACCATTTCTACTTCCTAATGGAAGACTATATCATCCACTTATAAAATACTAGAGGCCCAGTGCATGAAAATTCATGCACTGGAGGGGGGTCTTCCTCAGCCCAGCCTGCCCCCTCTCATAGTTCAGGAGCCTTCAGGAATGGGAGGCAACCCAGTGATGAGGGGAAGGTGCCGCACCCATCATACCTCTGCTGCTGCCACTGCTGGCAGCACCAGCCTCAGCCAGCCCTGGTTACCTGAGCCTTGGGTGGCTCTGGGAGGCTCGGTAGCCAATATCTGAGGCTTGCCTGCACCTCGGGCCAGCCTTGGGCAATTGGAGTTGAGAGGACTGGGCAATGCCATCTTGTGGCTATGGGAGCTGCCATCTTTGAGAGTGTGGCAGTCAAGTAGCATATTTCCTCCTTATTGGCTGTGGGCACCACCATCTTTGAGGGTGGTGCAGTCACTTAGCATATTCTCTCCTTAATGGCTGTGGATGCCACCAACTTTGAGGGTGGGGCAGTCAATTAGCATATTCCCTACTTATAGCTGTGGGTACCTCCATCTTTAAGATGGTGAGAGGGTCAATTAGCATATTCCCTCTTTATTATATATGATTTTTAAGAGTAAAACCTGAATCTGACCAAGCTTCTCTGGATTCAATACTAATTCATAGGAAAGACAAAAACATGTTCAAAGATGTTTGAAGGATGTAATAACAAAGCAGAGAAAGTAAAAAGAAAAAAACATATAGGATAAACAACAATTTTCTGCAATAAACTGCAAGGGAAAAAGAGGGACACAAGGTAAACCTGTGGAACAGGGTTTTCCAACAGCACTGTTGAGTCTAGGGCTGGATTATCCTTTTGTTGAGGGGACTGTGCTGTGTGGAACATTTAGTAGCCACTATGCTCTATACTTACTAAATTCCTACAGCATACTCCCCTCCAATAAACATAATCAATGTTGCCCTGGCCAGTTTGGCTCAGTGGGTAGAGCGTGGGCCTGCAGAATGAAGGGTGCCGGGTTCAATTCTGGTTAAGGGCACGTGCCTGGGTTGCAGACTCGATCCCTGGTGTGGGGTATGCAGGAGGCTGCCAATCAATGATTCTCTCACATCGCTGATGTTTCTGTCTCTCCCCCTCTCCCTTCCTCTTTGAAATCAACAAAATATATTTTTTCAATAAAAAATAATCAGTGTCTTTTTTAAGTATTTCTAGATATTGCCAAATCCCATCCAGTAGAGAACCACTGCTAGAGATTAAGAGACTTCCGAGGCCTAATCACTATGTATAGACCTTAACTGGATCTTGATTCAAACAAATAAAAAAAAATTATAACACTTAAGAGAAAATTGGAGAGAAAAAAAAAAAGAAGAGACAATGGGAAATTTGAACAGTGAATATTTGATATTATTAAGGTCATGATAATCACTGAAGCAGAGTGATGGTTCCCAGGGAGCACAATGTACTATCTGTGTACTTTCATATGTGTTTTAAATTTTCTCTAAAAACAACAAAAGTTAAAGTCAAGACCATCATGGTAGCTAGCAGCATTCAGCTGAATGACAAAACAATCCAATAACTGAATCTGGAGAACATTCAACAGATTTACACTAACCATCTCATGTACACTTGCTCATGTCCATGTAGAAGAGACTCTCAAAACAAAATCTATTTTTTTTCTTAATATATTTTATTGATTTTTTACAGAGAGGAAGGGAAAGGGATAGAGAGTTAGAAACATCAATGAGAGAGAGACATCGATCAGCTGCCTCCTGTACGCCCCCTACTGGGGATGTGCCCGCAACTAAGGTACATGCCCTTGACAGGAATCGAACCTGGGACCTTTCAGTCCACAGGCCAATGCTCTATCCACTGAGTCAAACCGGTTTCGGCAAAACAAAATCCATTTTAAAAGGAAAATAATCACTGTCTTCTTAAAGAACAAATGAAAGTGTACTTCCAGGACACCTTAAACCCCTGGGGTTCACAAAACACAAATTAGGAAATGGTGCTTTGGAGAAATTCCTAGATCATGAATGCATTAGAGATTCCTATTATATTCATTTACTTGCTCAATGTTTGTTCCTCTGTCTCTTATATTTGTCAATTTTATTTTACTAAATACTACCAAAGGAAGTGGTATTTTCAAATTTAGATACAGAGTAATATTTTAAAATTTAGGTACAAAGCATCACTAAAATACAACTTAAATATCCAATAGTGCAGAATATTTTTCCATGAGGCTGTTATTCTTAGAGCTAATAAAGTATACTTAAAAACACATTATATGCCAAGAACCACATGATTTCTCTCATATGTGGGATATAAAACAGAAAGCAAAAACAAACAAAAACTCAGACTCAGACAACAGTATCATATGGTGGTTACCAGAGACGAAAGGAAGTGGGGAGAAGGCAGAAGAGGATAAAGCGGTTCAAATATATAGAGAGTGACAAGAGGATACTTGACTTTAGGTGGTGAATACACAATGCAATATACAGTTAATGTATTATACAACTGTATACTTGAAACCTATATAATTTTAATAATGAACACTACTCCAAAAAGTTTAATAACATTTTTAAAATGCGTTATATGCATAGGAACATATCTTAGGAAATAATCCTATGGTTCTCCATAGATACTTAAGAAGTCATTGACACAATTCAACAACTACTCATGATACTTTTAAAAAAGAATAGAGGGTTACTTTCTTAATATGATGAAAGGCCTACAGTTACTATCTTACTTAAGTAAGGAAACATTAGAGGTATTTCCACTGACGTCAGAAACAAAGTAAGGATATTCACTATACCCGCCACTATTCAACATTGTACTACTGTATTAGCATATGCAATTAGGTAAGTGAAATCATTTAGAGGCATAAGAATAGGTAAAGAGTAGTAAAACTATTTCTATTTACATACGATAGGAACCTCTAGTAAACTGATGATACAACTAACTCTATTACTTCATTATTAAGATAGCAGAATGATAGTAATGTTTTACATATTCAAAATATAAACTAACAATTAAAACCAACTGGGATGTGTGTGGGAAGACTCCAAAATGCAACACAAAAGAACTAGGTAACCTAACTTTGGAAAATGATTTGACTAGATATTATAGGGCTAACGACAAAAAGAATTTTAAACAAGTACTGTAACCTAGTTAGCAGATTTCTTTATTATAAGGGGTAGGGTTAGCAATTCTAGAACAACTTTATGTATATACTAGGATTGAACAAATAAATCTATTAAATGTAATAAGAGCTGGGTTTCTCAATGCTGGACAAAAAGTTACAAGCAAGGAAAGGGAAAAGGTTAAAACGAATGCTGTGGTATTGGATGAGAATCAACAGTATCATTGTGAAAACATCTAGTTTTTAATATATAGATAGATGCAACAGAAATAAATCCAGACGTGTATACATGTGTGTGATTTCTGTATTTCCTAGCTCTGTCTACTGAGAAGGCCTAGAAGCAATGAGCCCACCTAGTACCAGACCTTAGTTTCTAAAATTCATTCTCCAAAGAAACCAGGGCTCACACAGACACATACAAAAATCATACAAGTTACCATTAATGGGAAAAGAGTAATATTAAATTCATGGAAAAGTAAGTCAACAATCATAGTAATAAAATGTAACTTCTAAAAAGAATCAGAACTTGGTAGCAGCTACAAGATCAGCCCTGGCCAACTGTTCAAAAGCTGTGTAACTTATTATGGAATTCCAATTGCTAGAACCAACCAAAGCCTGCTTTATAATCAAACTAGAGGCCTGGTGCATGAAATCCGTGCTCTAGGGAGGTGGGGGGTCTTTCGCCCAGCCTGTGCCCTCTCGACAGTCCAGGAGCCTGCGATCGATTGCCCCAAAGAGGGAGGCCCTGCCCACCGGCCACAACCCACTGGTCAGTGGCCTTCCTCTTTGGGGCAATTGTGAAACCCCCAACTAATCTACTGCCCCACTGGCTGGTGGCCTGCGCCTCCCTCTACAGAATGATCATGAGGCGATGGCCAGTCCCCCAACCAATCTCATCACACCCACCTTGTCTGGTCTGGCACCAGTGGGTGTCATAGTGTGGTTGTCTAGAAGGTCATTCTGCTGTTCAGTTGTTTGGTTGATTTGCATATTACACTTTTATTATTATAGATTCCTCTACATCTGTTCTATTCTTATTCTTGAGCCCCTCATTAAGGGTCATCAAACATAAAGTCATTCTTCCTCTTGGATGTCCAATAAACTCAATTTCATACCTAAGAACACAGGCTATGAGAGCATACCAAGCAGAACTCTGTCATAAACTGGTTAAAAAAATAAATAAGCTTAATGAAAGAACCATATGTCAGTACCTCCAAGCAGTCTGAAATAAGGCTCTCATATCACAACACATTTTGTTCAAATAGCGAAATTGAGCATATATGTATAAAATTCTCATAAGTGAAATACATGAACACAATACTTATATATTCTCTTATGACAAATTGTCATATCAAAAAAAGATATTAAGAAATTCAATAAATGGGCTTTTTGTTCTTTTATGGGGGGATATATAGTCACTAGTAAGTTTGTTAAAATACTAAAAGACTCCATCATTAAGGAGAAATGTATCTAAAATAAATTTCAAAATTCATTCTCATCCTTAATTAAAAAATCAAAATATACTTCAATAAGAAATCTATCACAAGATGAAAACAGAGTTAAATTATA
The DNA here is from genome assembly GCA_004026805.1 of Lasiurus borealis. Classification (NCBI taxonomy): domain Eukaryota; kingdom Metazoa; phylum Chordata; class Mammalia; order Chiroptera; family Vespertilionidae; genus Lasiurus; species Lasiurus borealis. The sequence goes on from PVJN01015884.1 coordinate 7,637, forward strand.
AAATATTTCAAGTATATATTTTATAAATACTGTTCCCAAGGCAATTATGATCATTAACATATTTAAGCTAAAGGTAATTTTAAAAGGCGAAAGATTTATGCGATCTGAAGAGAAACCATAGTATAAGCTAAAGGTAATTTTAATAAAAAACAACAACACTGGGGCAGGGGGCAGTCTAGAAGGGGTCAGTGGGGAAGAGGGGGGACATATGTAATACTTTCAACAATAAAGGTTTGGGGGAGGAAGAAAAGACAAAAATGAAATAAAATAAAGAAAAACAAAAACAAAAATATTTATAAATATATCTCTGGGATCCTACTGTACCTGTTTCACCTATCCACCTACCTGTACCCCCAGGAAAGAAAATAACAAGGAGGAAGAGAGCCAGTACCACCTGCTAGTTGAGACCCTGAGCTCTGAGTTAGTCCACCTGAACCTGAGTTCAGGTGGTGGTTCTATGACCTTTTCTAGCTTTGTGACCCTGGGAAGTAACTGACCCTCTGTAATCCTGATTTCTCACCTGTAAAATGGAGATAACAATAACTTATCCAGAAAGGTAACTATGAGAGTCAGATGACTTAATACATATAACGCAATTAGAACAGTGACTACTAACACTTGGTATAAAAAGTGTTCAATAAATGTTTGACTGAGTTACTAGGACTTCAGAGTAAACTGAGAAATTCCTACCCAAAAGCATCATTCTAGATAAAATCCTTCTATTCTCATAAACTAAGCTCTTCATTTATTCAAGCCTTAGGGAAAACTTAATATATGACATTTGTAAATTACCCAACTGACTCAAACTTTTAAAGTCATCTCTCACCTAGACTGTTGTTACAATAAGCTTCTCACTGATCTACCTCTCCATGTAGCAGCCAAGTGAACCTTAAAAGGTTAAATTGTTTACTCCTCAAAATATACCATCTGCTTTATGTAAAATCCAAAATATTCTTGTGTTCAAACGTCTCCTTCTCAAGGCACTCCATAATCACACCATGTGAAAGTAGCCTTATACTACCCCCAACCCTCTTTCCCATAACACAACTTTTTTTTTTTTACATATACATGTTTATCTGCCCCTGCTCTCTCCGGACACACACGCACGCACGCACGCATGCACGCACGCACGCATACATAAATGTTAAGTTACAGGAGAGCAAGGACATAGTTTTTGTTCATCGCTATATTCCCAGCACCAAGAACAGCACCCAGCAATCCCATTAAGTCAGGACAAGAAACAAAGTAAAATTAAAAAATACTGTATGTCAGCTACCAACTTGGCAAACATAACTTTTTAAACATGATTGATGTTCACTTAAAATTTAAAAAATCTTCAGTGAACATACAGCTCAGTGAATTTTTACAGCCAAATCAGTCACAAAGCACCACACAAGATTAAGATAGAGAACATTTGCTGAACCTCAGAAGCTCCCCTCGGGCCTTCTCTTTGTCATGCCCCCCAGAGGTAAGCAATAGTCTGACTTCTCTTATCCAATTACGCCTGTACTTGAACTTCATACAAGCAGAATCAAAGAAGAAACGCTTTTGTGTCTGGCTTCTTTTACTCAACTTTTTATCTGTGAGATTCACCCATGTTGTATGCATCAGTAGTGCATTTTCTTTTAATCACTGATGAGAATTTCATTTTATAAATATACCATAACTTCTCCAATCTACTATTAATGACATTTAGGTCATTACATTTTGAGGACAATATAAATAGTGCTGCCACAAATAATCTTGGGTACTGCAAATACTCATTTGCAGACTGACAAAGTTTTTGCTTGGCTTGGTTTTAGGGTGACAGGGTTAATAATACCTTAGAGTGGAGAGGATGCAGGGAACTAGAAGTGGACACTGTTGGTAAAAGTATAAATTGGAATAATCTTTCTAGAGGACAATCTGACTGTAGGCACAAAAAGCCTAAAAATATCTGTGCCCTGTGACTACTAATTCTACTTCAAGGAATTTCTTAATGAGTACTTACATGTGCCACTTCTTAGTGTTTTGCGTGTATTAACTCATTTGATTTATTCTAAGGAAATAATTAGAGATACAATGGTTTGCTTAAAATTATGTCAACCATCCATCATCACTAGGAAATACAGGAAAAGTAGTAAACAAGGCAAAAAATTAACAAGAGGGGAATGGTTTTAAAATATATTGTACTCCTGTGAAATTAAATACTATACAGCCACTGAAAATGTTTTCAAAAAACTTTAAAGGTACAGAAAAAAGTATATATTAATGAAAGAGGTTAGGTAATAGTGGAATGCATAAAATTAATTCCAGGTTGTTTTCAATACATACATATACCTTAAATGTTAAAATAATGGCAATCTCTGGGAGATATGAGTACTTTCATATTCTTCCACTGAGCCAAACCAGTTAGGGCAGTATTTTCATATTCTTGATACTTTTCTATACTTTCCATTTTTCTATAATATATTACTCTTGCCAATCAAAACGAATATATTGCTAAAAAGTCTAACAAACAAAGGTATTCACAGTCTAATGGAGAGACAGAAACATTAAAATTAGGGACGAGGCAGTAATGCATAGGATGATATTAAGTATGCTATGGAAAGACATTAGCTAGTGGGACATTACAGGAAAGCTCATCTTACTTCCAAGGACTGAAAGAGAGAAAAATCCATCTTCAATTCAGAAGGAACCTTCTCAGGAAAATGCTGTTCATCCCTCAGCTCATGTCCCCTTACTGGTATCAATAATACATTGTGCCCAGCAAGTGCCCGCCTCCCCTCACTTAAGAAAAAAAAAAAGGCTTAGGCCGACTGAGGGATGGGAATTCCTGAATACCAAGGATACAAAGTTCAACAGCCTCACACCTGGAGGAGGCTGATTCCATCCATCCTAACTGGCTAAAAAGCATCAAGGCAGAGCACTCCTTCCCGGTCAGAATAAATTAGAGCAAAAACTTTTCAGATTTTCAGATGTCAGAAACTCCAGGAAGATTAAACCAAAATTTATATCAAAATTCACTGAGTTTTAAAAATTTTACTTGAGCCAAAACCGGTTTGGCTCAGTGGATGGAGCGTCTGCAAACTGAAAGGTCCCAGGTTCGATTCCGGTCAAGGGTATGTACCTTGGTTGCGGGCACATCCCCAGTAGGAGGTGTGCAGGAGGCGGCTGATCGATGTTTCTCTCTCATCGAGGTTTCTAACTCTCTACTCCTCTCCCTTCCTCTCTGTAAAAAATCAGTAAAACATACTTTTTTTAAAAAAGTTTTAAAAAAATTTTACTTGAATAATAAAATTACTAAGAAATTATCCAGCTGGCCCTGGTCAGTTTCTCAGTGGTTAGTACATCAGCCTAAGGATCAAATGGTCTCAGGCTCAATTTCCAATCAAGAGCACTTACAGTTGAGGGTACAATCCCCAGCCTTGGTCTGGTCAGAGGGTGCAGGAGGCAACCAGTCCATGTGTCTCTCTCACATCAATGTCTCTCTTTTTCTCCCTTTCCCCTCTTCCCTCCCTTACACACTCTCTAAAAATCAATGGGAAAAAATATCCTTGGGTGAGGATTAAAAAAAAAAGAAGAAGAAAAGAAGAAGAAATTATCCAGGTAAAGGCAATCCTCTATACCCAACCATTTCCTCTTTCTTCCTCTTCTGCAAATAGACTACCCCAGGAAAGCTGAGCATGGGAATGAAAGCTACACCTCAATACCTCAGGGGCCAATTCTCACATAAGCAAGTAATATTAGTTTAATATTTAATATGTAAGGAACATTTTGCTGTGTTCAAAAAAACAATCTCTCATTTCATGGTACTATAAACATTAAAGTAAATATTGATCACAGGAAAAATATATAAACCTCAAATTATCAATACTTCATTAAGAATTAAACTTGGTACTAAGATACAGTACTGCTTTTACATGGTGGAGCAGTATCACTAAATTTTTTAATTTCTGATATATGAGCCACAGTAAATGCTCAGGAACTGTTGGTCAAAAGATAAACAATAAAAAATAACCTGGTTTCAAAATATAGTGCATCCCCCCCCAAAAAAAAAAACATGTATACACACACATTGAATAATTATAAAGGTGGTATTTATTAAAATGCATTTCATTTTCAAATACTGAGATATCAGCTATTAAAGTGTATATATATTTCAGAGTCACTTCCACAAATATGAAGTCACACAAATTTATATGACAAATTTATGTTTTGGCCTTGTTTTCTCTTCTTCACATGTACCCTCTTTATTTTCCCTTCAACTTCTCCTGTTTTCAAATGTATAATTAAATGCATTACAAAATTCTCCACCACTTCTTGCAGCTTTTTATGATTATAGTGTTGTTACTCAAATTAAAATAAAATTCTAGTCTAACAAACCTTTAAAGTGCACAATAGAACAAATTTCTTATACAGCTAAAATAGTTCTTTGAAAAAATAAGTATTTACATAATCACCAGGGATTCTGGTTTTATTCTATATGTCACCTAGATTTTGGGGTAATCTCTACTCTGCTTGCAGGGTATGTTACGAGAACAGAGGATATAGAAATCGAATTGGCAAGATTTGGCATGTTCAAATGTCAGTTTTTATGTATACTATAAATACAGAAAAATATCAGTGTGCAGTAACGAAAAAGAACTTTGGATAATTTATTCTTAGTTACATGTGGCAAGGACAGACCAGATTGTTAAAAAGATTATCTGAGACAGTGACAACATGTTGCATTATTCTCTGGTGCTGCTGTCCGAGCTGTGCAGACCGAAAACTGGTTAAATAAAATTAATGGTTCTTGAAAATTAAGTAAAACTAACTATTATCTAAGCACTAAACACCTCAACGAGCGCTGTAACCGAGGTGGTTTTCTCTCCCAGGGCCAGTAGAGGGAGACTAAGACATCTGGCCTGGTCGCGCAGTGTTTTCTGTAAAATTGGGGAGGAGGGGAGAGGGGGGGGAGCGGAGGCTGTATTTAAATGTCCTGCTGTCAATCAAAGGACACTTCCTACAATCACAGTCACCATCTCTGCTACTACCCGCGAGCGAGCTCTCGCCAAGATGCCACGCCAAACGGCGCTTCGGGAAACCTGCTTCACCCAAAGGTGACCGCGGGCTTTCCCCACAACACCCAAATAAGGACTTTGGGAGCCCAGCCCCAACTAGTTTCTTTGTTTAAATGCCTGCGAATCCCTCCCACGCCGGAGTCAAGAGGCTGTGGCGCCGCCCTTTATTAGCCTCACACTTTGATTACAAAACACACGAGTCGGCGGCCTGGCGGCGGCGGCGGCTCGAGCTCCCACAAACGTCAAACCCGAAACGCAGGCGGCCGCCGCGGCGCAGGGCGACGACGCTCGCCGCCCCGCCGCCCCGCCGCCCGGCCCGGAGCGCCCGCGGCCGCCAAAGTTCGCCGCCCCGGGCCCGCGGCGCCCGCCCCGCGCCGTCTCGCTGTCGCCAGCCCCTCGGGGGACGGGAAATTTCACTCTTTGTAAAGTTTGCGCTGCGGCGCGGCGGGGGCGACGCGGGGAACGGGGGGTGGTGGGGGGAGGCGAGAGGCTGTCTCTTCAGGCCCCGCCGCCCACTCCATCCGCTCCGCCCCCGCCAGCACGGGGTGTCCTGGGGTGTCTTGGGGCGGTGGGTGCGTGGGGGGCGCCGTCCCGGCAGCCCTGCCTCCCCGCTCGGGACCCTCGGCCCCAAACTTCCGACTGGCATCTCCCGAGAGCCGCTCATCTGTTGCTGTTTACTCCACGAGCCCCGCCAGGCAGGCGCTGCCGACGCCCCCGGCCCAGCGCCCCGGCCCGGGAAGTTTGATAAAAACCCAGGGAAGGGGGCGCGACGGGGACCCGCCGGCCGAGGGGACGCGCCGATGGTTCTGGAGCCCCCGGGCGGCGCGACCCGGTCCCTATGGAGAAGGAAGGCGCGGCGGCCGGGCGGGCGGGCGGGCGGGCGGCGACTCCCGGACCCGGAGTCCCGGGCGGGCGGGCGGGCGGGGCGGCGGCCGGGCTGCGGGCGCCGCGAGGGGCGGCGGGCCCGGCCGGCGCTCCGCCCGCCACCTGCGCCGGCGCCTGCCCCGGCCGCGTCCCCTCGCCCCGTCTCCCCCTGCCAACTTCGCGGCCGGCCCCCTTTGTTCCCGTTTGTTGTGGCGACTCTTCGCCTGGCCGGGCGATCGCACCAGCCCCGCTCCGCCGGCTCGGCGCCCGGCGAGCTCGGGGCCCCGCGCGTCCCGCCGCCCGGCCGGGGGGGGGGGGTGGGGGGGGGGAGCTCGGTGCCCGGACCGCGGGGCGCGCGGCGCGGCGCGGCGGCCGGGCGGACAGGGGGACGCGGGCGGCCGGCGCGGCGGCGGCGGGCGGGCCGGTGCCCGGCGGCGGCGGCCGCGGGGCCGGAGGGGGTTTATTTACCTGCCGTGGAACCAGTCCTTGCAGATATCGCACTCGATCATGAAGCGGTTCACGTCGTACGGCTGCCGGCACACACAGTACACCGGCGGGGGCGGCGGGGGCGCCGAGGCCCGGCCCGGAGCCGCCACCGACACGGCTGCCGCGGCGGCTCCCGCTGCTGCTCCCGCGGCCACCGCCGCCACCGCTCCGGCCATCTTTAAAACACACACGCTCGCTCGCAGCTCCGCTCGCCGACTGGAGCGAGCGCCGCCGCCAGCCAGCGCCGCCTCCTGCAGCAGCCGGAGCAGCAGCCGGGGCAGCAGTCGGGGAGGCGGCGGCGGCGGCGGCGGCGCTCAGGGCGCGCGCGCGTGCGCGAGGGCGCGCGCGGGGCCGCGGCGGGCGGCGGGCGGCGGGGAGGGCGCGCGCACGACGCGCGAGGCCCGGCGGCTCCTTCCGGCGCTCCCCGCGGGGCCGTGCGTCTCGCGCACGTCGTCCGGCCGCCTGCGCGCTCCGCTCCGCTCCGCTCCCCCGCGTCGGCGGGGCGCAGGGATCGGCTGAAGGGCACGCGGGGCGGGGGGAGGCCGAGGATCTTGCAGACGCGCGCGGCGGCGGCGGCGTGGGGCGCGTGGCCCCGGAGGGCGGCGGGCGCGTGCGGAGCCCGAGTCGGCGTGCGGAGCGAGAGAGAGGCCGCGAAGTTCCTGCGCCCGGACAGCGGCACGCGCTGTGCCTGCTCCGAGGAGGGGAACCGAGGAAGTTAGAGCCCCGCCAGGGCCCCCTCCCGACGGGGGAGAGTCTTTCTTCCATCAATTGGCAGCCCCCCCCGCCACCTCTGCGGGCCGAGCCTAGGGCTAACAGTTCTCAGAGCTGGTTATGCCCCGCTGGCTGGCTGCAGGAATGTGCTGGGGGGGTCATCCAAACTTGGAAAACCACCCCCCCCCCAATTCCCACCGCCCAGCTAGGACAGGGAAGTGTCGGTGGAGCCTGTTAGGTGAAGGAGGTTGTTCCCAAGAGAGTTAGTTCATTAAGGTCTGTGAGCCCAGAGGGGCACAGCCCTGCAACGTGGTTGGTGGAGAAAGGACTGGAGAGGAGCCCCGCGAGTTTGTAAATTACACGATTCAGATGCGAATGCTCTCAGTCCCAAGTGTGGAAGACAGGGATAAAGTTCTAAATGGCGGGGACATCCCGGAAAGGGGCTATTACTGCAAAACCCTGATAATACGTACTTGGCATATAATGGCCATTAATAAATATTTTTGAATGGAGGATGAGATTGATACGAAGAAAAACAGGTTGATAAGAATGGAGAGAGGCTGCGTTGGGATCATAAGTATGCAGATTGGAAGGGGTGTTAAGGATCATTGGATCAAATAATTGTACCTGAATTTCACGAGCATTTCTATCATTGGGGAAAGTCCATGGCTCCGCTCTCAGCCGCCTCAGGCAAAGAATGGCTGATCTAACATTTTTATAATTGAGAACAGTGAGTAGTAACTTGCCTAAAGTCTCTGATCTGAGCTGAAGGTAAAGTTTAAGTTTCTTCTGTGCCCAATCCTTTTTTTCTGCCACACCACGGCTTGGCACATATTTTGCAGGAAAAGAAACACTTGGAAATCAGAGTTGACTACAAAGTCAATGAGTTTGATACATATTTCTACTGGAGAAAAAAAGAAAGTAAATTTTGGCGTTTGTTGAGAGGCATAGAGGATTGGTGGAATGGAAAGAGCTTGCTTTCTATAAGCCATGTGACCTTGGGCAAGTCACTCCATTTCTCTTGAATCTAGATCCTTGAAGATTTATTCAGAGAAAAATTATGGATAATAATACCTTCTATAACTACTTCACAGAGGTTTTATAACAAGCAAAGAAGATCATGTATTTTTTAAAGTACATTGTAGATGCCCAATGGGCATGGTTCAGTGGTTGAGCATGACCTATGAACCAGGATGTCATGGTTAGATTCTGGTCAGGGCACGTGATCCCCAGTGGGGAGTATGCAGGAGGCAATCCACCAATGATTCTCTTTAATCATTAATGTTCCTATCTCTCTCTCTCGCTTGCTCGCTTGCTCGATCTTGCTCTTGCTCTCTCACACTCTCTCTCTCCCGTCACTACACCCCCCCCCCGCCTCCATCCTCTCTGAAATCAATTAAAAATATATATTCTTTAAAACTTAAGTGTAGTGATGCTGGAAATTTGGATATGCTAAAAAGAACATAAACTTTATCATATACTAGAGGCCCAATGCATGAAATCTGTGCATGAGAGGAAGGTCCCTCAGCCCAGCCTGCACCCTCTCCAATCCAGAACCCCTCAGTGGATGTCTGATGGCCGGTGTAGGCCCAATCCCTGTGGGACATCCCTCTCGCAACTGCTGGCTCCTAATCACTCACCTGTCTGCCTGCCTGATCGCCCCTAACCCCTCTGTCTGCCTGAATAATCACCCCTAACCGCTCTCTCCTGCTGGCCTGATTACCCTAATCCCTCTGCCTGCCTGATCGCCTCTAACCACCTCTGCCTTGGCTTCCGCCACCATGGCTTTGTGCAGAAGATGCCCAGTCTGTCGGGTCTAATTAGCATATTACCCTTTTATTAGTATAGATATGTACGTACAGGGGGAGAAACAGTGTGTGTGTGTGTGTGTGTGTGTATGTGTGTGTATATATGTGTGTGTGTATATATATATATATGTATATATATGTATATATATATATATATATATATATATATATATATATATATATATTTCAGTACTATCTGTGGTTTTAGGATATCTTGGAACACATCCCCCTCAGATAAGAGGGGACTACTATACTAAGGAAATGGGAGTCATATTTCTCACTATCGAAGAAGAGTTACAATTATGGAAGGATAATGGAATGAACCTTCTGGTGGTGAATTGGTAATGGAGGTATCAATCCATTTCTACTTATAGAATTTGATATAGGTGAATAAGTACATATATGCTCTGTCCACTGAGAGTCTGAAATTAATGACAAAAAACAATAAGTACATCTAGCATAGATCTTGGTTTCTAAATACCATTCTCCTCTTCATTTTTTTTCTTCTTGGCAAAATGGTTGATTCCAGAACTAGAGAAGAGAAAGTACAGGCTGTGCCTGGAGCCTCTGATTATGGGAGAAAGTAAGGACATGCTCAAAGAATAATGAGGCATGTCGAAAGGACACATGCCTCCTGCCTCTGTCCTCTCTGAAATCAATTAAAATATATATATTCTTAAAAACTTAAGTGTAGTGATGCTGGAAATTTGGATATGCTAAAAAGAACATAAACTTTAGGCCTGTATGGCTCTGTGTCAACCTATGAACCAGAAGATCATGGTTCAATTCTCAGTCAGGGCACATGCTTGGGTTGCAGGCTTGATCCCTTGTGTGGATCATACAGGAGGCAGCTGATCAATGATTCTTTCTCATCATTGATGTTTCTATCCTCTTCCTTCCTCTCTGAAATCAATAAAAATGTTTTAAAGGACACATGCCAACTTGTGTTCCACTGGCCAAAATCTGGGACAAACTGAAGTCTTTTCTCCAATACTGTGCCTTGAATCCCAGGAACAGGACCTTAGGGAGATACCTCCTACCTAAGAGATCTCTTCTTCTCTGGAGCTCCTATAATCCTCCCAACAGATTCTGGATATAGGCACACTGGTACCTATATAACCCATTGAATAATACAGGAAACCATAGAGGTAAATAAACATAAAAGTTTGAAAAGAATGGGAAGATTTGCATAGTTTCAAAGTATCAACCCATAAAATTCTTACTATTTACTAAGAAAATTAGAGTAGCTTTATAGTGAAGTCTGGCAGACACCACCTTAATCAAGTGATCAAGTGACATCAGAAATGGGACAATAAAAATCATATACCCCCTGCCCTGCCCAGGTGGCACAGTGGGTTGGAACATCGTCCCACACACTAAACAGTGGTGGGATCCATTCCTGATCAGAGCATATACCCAAGTTTCAGGGTCCGGATTGAGATAGGGCCCACATGGGAGGCAACTGATTTATGTTTCTTTCTCACATCGACATTTCTCTCTTTCTCTTTCTCCCTCTCCGCTCTCCCCTCTTCCTCTCTCTAAATTCAATTTTGAAAATATCCTCAGGTGAGGATTTAAGGAGAAGAAATCATGCACCACCAGATAGGCTGCAAAGAGAAGAATACTAGCATCACTTCCGTGTGCTTCTGCCTGGTGGTCTACTTGGTTGAGTCTTTAGTTTGGAAATGCAGCTAGTTTTAAAGGTACAATAAAAAAAATCAGTAAGAATAGCCCTGGTCGGTGTGGTTCAGTGGTTGAAGCACTGGCCTGAGCACCGAAGAGTCTTGGGTTTGATTCCCGGTCAAGGGCACATACTTGAGTTGCAGGTTCGGTCCCAAGCCCTGGTTAGGATGCTTGTGGAAGGCAACCAATCCATATGTCTCTCTCACATCAAGGTTTCTCTCTTTCTCTCCCTCCCTCTCCCTTCCACCCTTCCACTCTCTCTAAAAGCAATGGGAAAAAAATATCCTTGGGTGAGGATTAAAAGTAAATAGAAATCACCAAGAATAAAAACACTATAAGGAACACAAACCTGTAAGAAAAGATTTTTTAAAATTGCAAACACAAAGATTTGATCTTGAGAAGAAAGGAATAAAGACTAATGCCAAAATCTTGGTGACAAGCTTCATGCACAGTAATTCAGAGCACAGACTTGAATTCCATAATATCTCTCTGTGACAACTTACTAACTGTTGAGTTGTAGTTCTCTCTCTCTCTCTCTCTCTCTCTCTCTCTCTCTCTCTCTCTCTCTCTCGTCAATCCTCACCAAAAGATATGTTTCCATTGATTCTTAGAGAGACTGGAAAGAGGGAGGAGGAGGAGAGAGAGAGAGAGAAACATCGATGTGAGAGAGACACATCAATCAGTTGTCTCCTGCAACAGAGGTATGTGCCCTTGACCAGAATCAAACCTGAGACCCTTCAGTCCACAGGCCTAGCTATATACACTTGAGTCAAACCGGCTAGGACTAGTTTTCTCATTTTAATGGGGATGATAAGAGTACCTCACGGGGTTGGGTACATTAAATGAGATAAAGTGCTGGCCACAATTCTTCATAACCCATATAGCTGTCAGCTATAATTATGAACAATTATTTATTGCTTAATAATAATACAAAGGCCTAAAGAGTACCTAGAGAATTAGGAGAAAAGATTAGGAGAGTCTTATCCCGAAAACAAGGAAGGGAGGGAACTTCAGAAAGAAAATTTATCAATGAAAGACACTCAGGAGGGTTTCGGGGAGGGGGAGAGATTAACCAAAGGACTTGTATGCATGCATATAAATGTAACCAATGGACACAGACACTAAGGGGGTGAGGGCCTGAATGGGATGTGGTGAGTGACAATAGGGGGATAAGGAAACATGTAATACCTTAACCAATAAAGGAAAAAAATAGTAAGAAAGAAAGATACTCAGCTCCACACCAACATTGGTAGGCAATAACTAGGGGACTCCCTCTTTCTTCTTTGCAGGTAATCCAGTACCATCAGATCTTTCTTAATTTTTATATCAAACCTAAGCTGCTCTATTATTTGTTTTAACATTCCACTTGTCCTTAAACCCCATTTCCCTGAAAAGGAATGTTTGCTCCAACCTAAAAACTCTGTTCCCTGCTACTACTGATATTTACCTATCTCCATGACCCTGTCTGCTAGTCTCTTCCTTACTATTCCCTCTCCCTCCTTTTTCTTCAAAACTCTGTTCAATATATATATCCAGAAAGTCTCCTAAATGCTCCCAGCACTGTGCCCCGATCCTGCCATCCCTTATCTAATAAGAGGCCTTGCTCATAGGCGTGTGCCACATGTGTGGACAGTGTGTGAGCAGAAGAAAAGTTGATAGCTACTGTGTTAGACTGTCTCCTTATAAAAACCTCCACCTGTGCCCAGTCTAACCATGAGAAAAACATCAGACAAATTCCAATAGACGTCTACAAAGTTCTTGACCAAGACATCTTAAAACGGTCCAAGGTCATAACAAACAAGGGAAGCCTGAGAAACTATCATAGCCAAGAGGAGACATGACAACTAAATGCAATCTGGTATTCTAGATGAGATCCTGCAAAACTAAGGGAAATCTGGATAAACCATGGGCTTTAATCATAAGGTCAATATTCATCCATTAATTTTAACAAACGTGTCAAGATAAATGTAGGATGTTAATAATAGAGGAAACTTGTTATATGCATATGGGAACTATCTTCTCAATTTTTCTATAAATTTAAACCTCTTCTAAAAAAATAAAGTATTTAAGTTTAAACAAAAAAGGTTTCTATTTCAGGGTCCTAGAGCTTAGAGCTATGCTTTAAATCTGTACTTATATAAATGCTTTAAATTTGTATGTCACTTTGGTCTATCAAAGCACTGCTCTGTGTATTGCCTACAATGTCTCCATGTCTCAAATACAAACCTAGTTACTGAAAAATAGTTAGTTATGTAGGGCGCTAGGTCATGTTTCCCATTCTGAGTTCTGTGGTACTTAGATGCAGTTTGGGAAGATAATTCTGGTGGAATGAGAACCATATTGTTAATAATGATTACGTCTAGAAAATTAAGCATGTCTGTGTATGTGTGCCTGTGATTAGCCTGGGAGGTTGGCTAAACTGAAAAGTAAAGTAATGCACACATCCATTCTTTCATCTTTGTTTAGTATCTACTACATACATATGGTAGTTGCTAAGACACATTCCCTGCACTCAATGGGCTCTCACTGAGATAAACAAGTATATATAACATTGAAACACGATATGCTAAGTGTGTGGTAAGGAAAAACACAAAGAGATATGGCAACATGTAGTAGGAACGTTTAACCCAAACTGGGTTTGTTCAGGAGATGTTCACTCCTAAAAGACAAACATGAAAAGAAGTCCTGTGTCTTTCACCATCCCTATTTATGAAATACTTAAAATTTTACCTTCTAAGCAATATAGGGAAGTTTTATCCTCACCTCAAGTAGAGTTGGGATATATAGAGATATGAGGTTTTGGTTTTTCAACAAATAAGAAGTGAACCACAATAATCGAGGTAGTACTTACTTAGTAAATGAGGATGGAATGTGTGTCTTTAAAGGGAATGAATGAGAGAGAGTGGCAAAATCTCTATTGTGTCAATAACGACAAATACTTATTAAGCACTCAAGGCAGTATGTTTAACAATGTTGCAGGTATAGAGAAAAAAATGATAAATGCTGCAATAGAAAATTATAGACAAGTTCTTAATATATTTTGTTTCCATTCTTATTTCTGAGGTGATTCACTCATCTTCCCTTGTGTTTATTAGTAATCACTGGGAATTCCTAGTGATCAATAAACAAGTATTTTTAAAATGCAAAGAATCTTTCTCAAATTAAGCCCAACTGACAAGTAATTTTTTGGTAACCTGAAATTACAGCATTAAATATATCTGTAATGAGTTTAAATATTGCCCATTGTCTTTAAATTCCTGGTAGATAACTTAAAAATCTTTTTGCCTATGGATATTAATTTAGAATGTATTAAGTCTGTAGATATAATTAAATTGTGAGTCCTGCCTGTCACTGATTTATTCCATTATAGGTCCTAATTAAGAAATTAACATTAAAGCCAAAGGGGTTTTAAAGTTTTCATTTGGTGGGAGAAACCAAGATGGCGGCAGAGGTGAACACCTAAGCTGCTGCCTCCCACAACAATTTCAAAATTACAACTAAAAGACAGAACGGATATCATCCAGAACCACAGGAAAGCTGGCTGAGTGAAAATTCTACAACTAGAAGTAAAGAGAGGAGCACACTGAGACTCAGAGGAGCTGTAAAAAGCTGAGGTACGGAGACACGCTTGTGGAGAGGACGGGCAGAGGAGGGTCTGGCTGGTTCCTCTAGCACAGCGGTTTTCAACCTGTGGGTCGCAACCCCTTTGGGGGTCAAATGATCCTTTCACAGGGGTCGCCTAAGACTATTGGAAAACACCTATTTCCCATGGTCTTAGGAACCAACACACCCGCTGCTCGGTGTAGCAAAATGTAGCAATGTAGTTTACTGTTGTCATATTAAGACTGTTACCCATGCTATACCACGATTCAAGACAAAATTTCATTTACTTGTAATTATAAATAAATATTTCACAATATATAATTACATATTGTTTTTGTGATTAACCCCTATGCTTTAATATGTTCAATTTGTAACAATGAAAATACATCCTGCATATCAGATATTTACATTACAGTTCATCACAGTAGCAAAATTACAGTTATGAAGTAGCAACGGAAATAATTTTATGGTTGGGGGCCACCACAACATGAGGAGCTGTCTTAAAGGGTCGCGGCATTAGGAAGGTTGAGAACCACTGCTCTAGCGGGAGGGAGACGGAAAATCTCAACTCATTGAACCCCAACTCCAGGCAAGACTCAGAGCGGGGAGTCTGGACTGCTGTGAAAAGGAAGGAATGCACGGAAACTTAGGGGAGCCGCGAAAGACAGAAGTCTGGGGGCTCGCGAAAGTGCATGTGAAAGTGCACACACAGAGCGCTGACTGCTGATTGTGCCTGGCTTCCTCTAGCTGGAGGAAAACCGAACCTCACAACAGTACTGAAATCCAGGTCCAACTACACTGAACCCCAGTTTTGAGTGAGACCCTGGGGACCCAGACTCATACTGGTCCCTAGAGCAAACGGAAACTCAAGAGAACCAAAAGGCAGAGTTCCCAAAGCTCGAGCACGGGTGCGAAAGGCAGAGGTCTGGAGGCAAGCCCGCATGCGCAGACACAGCTGATCCTCACAACCAATTGACTTGGAAGTTAACCCCTCTTCCTCCCCCCACCCCCCGTGATACCAACAACAATCAAGAATTAACTACAAGACTGTACACACAGTTCACAAAGGGATGCACCAAAAGTGTTCACCTCAAGTAACTGGGAGGCAGAGCTACGGAGCCACATAGGACATCTAGCACACAAAGCTACTCTACCAACTCAGGGAAGCAGCAAAATATCCAGAGACTAAAGGACAGATCACAAATTAAAGAAATGGAGGAAAACAAACGACTGGATATAGAATTAAAAACCACGGTTATAAGGATTTTTAAGAATTTCCTAGAAAAAAAATGGATAAATTTAGCGAGACCCAAGAGGAGATGAAAAAGGGCCAACTAGAAATTAAACATACAATGACTGAAATAAAAAATATTATACAGAAATCTAACAACAGACTAGAGGATCACAAGAATCAAGTCAAAGATTTGAAATACAAAGAAGCAAAAAACACTCGACTGGAAAGGAAAAAGAATAAAAAAATGTGAAGATAGTATAAGGAGCCTCTAGGACAACTTCAAGCATACCAACATCAGAATTATGGGGGTGCCAGAAGAAGAGAGAAAGCAAGATACTGAAAACCTATTTGAAGAAATAATGACTGAAAACTTCCCACACCTGGTGAAAGAAATAGACTTATAAGTCCAGGAAGCACACAGAACCCCAAACAAAAGGAATCCAAAGAGGACCACATCAAGACACATCATAATTAAAATGCCAAGAGCAAAAGACAAAGAGAGAATATTAAAAGCAGCAAGAGAAAAACAGTTAATTACCTACAAGGGAGCACCCATATGTTTGTCAGCTGATTTCTCAACAGAAACTATGCAGGCCAGATGGGAAATATTCCAAGTGATGAATAGCAAGAACCTACAACCAAGATTACTCTACCCAGCAAAGCTAGCATTCAGAATTGAAGGGCAGATAAAGAGCTTCACATATAAGAAAAAGCTAAAGGAGTTCATCAACACCAAACCAATAATATATGAAATGCTGAAAGGTACTCTTTAAGAAGAGGAAGAAGAAGAAAAAGGTAAAGATAAAAATTATGAACAACAAATATATATCTATCAACAAGTGAGTCTAAAAATCAAGTGAATTAAAAATCTGATGAACAGAATAAACTGGTGAATATAATAGAATCAGCGGCATTGAAAGGGAGTGGATTGACAATTCTCAGGGGAAAGGGGTGAGTCAGGTGCAGGGAAAGACTGGACAAAAATCATACACCTATGGAAGGACGATGTGGGGAAAGGTAAAGGCAGAGGGAGGGGTGGGAGCCAGGTGGAGGGGAGCTATGGGGAAAAAAAGAGGGACAGATGTAATTATCTGAACAATAAAAATGTGTTAAATAAATAAAAGAAGGAATAAAAATATTACCTTAGCATGTGGTAACAAAAATAAGTTGGGTTAATAAGATCTTAGTGAGGTCTGTTTCGTGTAAGGCACAATGCTGAATGGCATGGGGAAAATGAAAGAAATGTACAAATGGTTCCTGCTCTTCAGAATAGAGACAGGGAGCAAAGGGTTAAGCATAAGGTACGCAGGGTGCCCTGAAAAGCCAAGATTTTCAGAGGACTTGAAGAAAGGGACATTCAACCCAGAACAAACACAGAACTGCAGCACAGACGTATAAAAAGGTGTGGGGAAGATGAAAGCCTAGCATCAGCTGGGCTTTGCCAAAATAAGTTAAGGACAACTGAAAGGACTCTTTAATCTATATTTAGAGGAAGAAAAAGAACAAGGAAGGTGTGGGCATGAAGCTTGGGGCAGATGGTGTAATATTGACAGATGATAAAGCAAAATTGCTCACCAGCTATTTAGTTTTTCTCTCTCTTATCAGAAAATGTCTTTGAGCTGGAAAATGTGCTCTGCTAAAAAAGATGGCATGGGGACTAAGTATTGATTTGACCCATTTATCTGTAGCAGAATTGGGAAGGCTAGACATGTTCTCTATTTGAAACTAGACTTAGCTCCCAAATATGGGAGAGGCAGAGGCAACTGGTGCTAGAGAGGCAGACGCGGGGATGATGCATGAAGGGTAAGTATGTCCAAAGGAAATGGTAAAACCAGATGACAAAGCTGCTGGCAGGAGGTCCAGACACAAGGTAATAAAGAATGAGGGCCCAGCGGGTGTGGCTCAGTGGTTGAGCACCAGCCTATAAACCAGGAGGTCATGGTTCGATTCCTGGTCAGGACACATGCTCTGGTTGTTGGCTCCATCATCAGTGTGGGGTGTGCAAGAGGCAGCCAATCAATGATTCTCTCTCATCATTGATGTTTCTATCTCTCTCCCTCTCTCCCTTCTTTTATGAAATTAATAAAAATACATTTTTTTAAAGAATGAGGAATAAGCTGGTATTTATGTGCAGGAATTACTGTAGATACTTAATATACATGTTTTCATTTAATTCCTGCAACAATCTTAATAAGAATATTATTATGAGCCTTGGACTTTTCTAATGTGGAAAATAAGACTCCCCTAAGGTTATGCAGCTAGCAAGAGGAACAGGTGAGATTTGATCCCAGCTCTGCATGACTTCACAGTCCATGTCTTTCCTAGAGATCAATGATTTTCACCCTTTTTCATCTCATGGCACACAAAAATTAATTACTAAAATTCTGTGGCACATCAGAAAAGCTATTATATTTTCTGCCAATCTGGCCAAAAAGGTATAATTTTGATTCATTCACACCAGATGGCTGTTGTTGTATTGGCTTCTGTCATTTTTTAATTTGACAATCCGAGAAAAGAGGTCAGAGCCCTGGACTAAACAGTCAAGTATTGCATGTTTTAAAAATTCTTGTGGCCTGCCTGTGTGCCACGGAACCCCCGTTGAAAATCGCTGCTCCAGATACTGGAGACAGCACAATGTGGAAGCCAGAGGATAATGAACTCGAGAATGAGAAGCCTCCACTGACATCCAGGGAGTCTGTGAATGGCTACAAGGGCCACGTCACTGGCCTGGAGATTACGGGTAGGGTGACCTTCCTGAGCAAGAAGACTGGCAAGAATAAAATTAGATCCTCAGCCCAAATTGTCTCGGTTACAGCAAAAGAATGACCTAATCACAGGGACTAGGACAGAGGCCAGGAATTCAAAGTACAATTCGAGGAAGGATGACTTGATGCTGAGCCACTGAAGTACTTCCTGCCAAGATTCGGACAACATGAGAGAATGGTAAAGAGGAACCTTGGGGTTATAGCTGGTCAGAGGCCTGGAGAGCAACCTGCCAGATGGGAGAGGGGGACAGAAGGATAGGAGGACAACACGAAGGACTCTAGAGTTTAAGAAACAAAACCGATCAAGTGCTTAAAATGGCCTTTTTAACAATAGGGGGAAAATAATGAGTGTGACGTAATATTGGAGCTTTGGGGAAGAAATTAATAAATAGCACTTAGAAAACTAAGCAAATAAAAATTAAGTTTATTTTAACTTTAGGACAAACTGAAGTTGTAAGAGAAAGGAAAAAAATCAAAGAATACTTTGGGGTTCTGTAGTGAATCCTGTGTAAACTTTGGCTATTTTTTGTTTTTATTGTATTACTGGAGGCCTGGTGCACGAAATTCCTGCACTCGGTGGGGGGAGAAGGGGAGCAGAAGAGAAGGGACCCTCAGCCCAGCCTGCACCCTCTCACAGTCTGAGAGACCTCAAAGGATGTCCGACTGACAGCTTAGGCCTGCTCCTCAGGATATCCTTAGCACCGCCATGGAAGTGGGAGAGGCTCCTGCCACCGCTGCTGCACTCGCCAGTCGTGAGCCAAGCTCAAGGCTTTCGGCTGATTGGCACTCCCTCTGTAGGAGCACACTGACCACCAGGGGGCAGCTCCTGCATTGAGCATCTTGCCCCTAGTGGTCAGTGCACATCATAGCAACCGGCCGTTCCTCCATTTGGTCAATTTGCATATTAGCCTTTTATTGTATGGGATAACTGTACTTAGGATGGAAAAAGGAGAATGGGAGCAGATGTGGTGAAAGAGTTTTAACATCCTCAATAGCAATAACAGAAAATCAATAGGTGTTATCCAAAACTGATAAATTAAGAAATAACCATAAGCATTTTATTTAGAAACTTCTGGTCCAGTACATGAATTCGTGTACATTGAAAGAAAATTAATTGGAAGAAATATTTTAATATCGCTATTAGCCCTTTCTCTATAATAGAAGTGTCAATCAAATTCACCATCGACAGTGACAGGTTGAAACACACACATGCAATTGGAGCCAGCAAGAGCTGTCTATGTCAACTTAGCCTTTTATAGATATAGAACAAACGTGTTTAATTAGACCTGCTTCCTGATGTAGCTAAACTTTTTCCAGCCCAGTGAACACCCCAACTTCTCTTTCAGATAGCTATCAGCAACACAGCAGTAAATATCAACACGAAGCAGGTTATTATTATAGATCATGCAGGGAGAGCAAAGGGTAAAATATTTAACTGCAGCAGTGTTTGACTATATTCTGCATAGTTAGAAAACCTGAAGTCACTTTCAAGGTCCACCATTTCTTACTTCTTTTCAGTCAGGTCAAGTTTCTAAGTTTTCTAAATCTTTGTTTTCTTATTAATGAAAAGAAAATGGGATTTCACAACGGCTCCTATCTACCCACTCCAGGACTTTGGTGAGGATCAAGTGAGATGAGGCATGGGAAAATGCTTTACAGAAATTTGGTTACAGTGTAAAGTGTTTCCGTCTGGGTATAAAGCAAGTCGTGTTCCTGGGCTGAAGAAACTCCAAGGAGACTAGTCATTGCTAGGGAGAGGTAGCTGTGCGTTGCCATGTGACATCATTATCTGGACAGAGGGAAGGACACTTAGCATATTGGCCTTTTATATAGATAGATATGGAGTCAAATAGCAGAAAAATGGCTAAAGCGTTCAAAGTAGTTGCCAGTAGAGAATGGGTGTGGGTGGCATGGGGCAAGGGAGAGAGCAAAGGGGTAGCAATGTTAACAGAGGACTTCTTTTTTCATTGTAAGACATTTTGTACTATTTGACTTAATACTTATATCCTTGTATTATTGTGACAAAATTGCTAATTTTTTAAGCTGATGGGATTTGATTGATTGAAAGAGATAAAAACCACGCCAAAAGTCATCATGGGTCTGCCCAAGAAAGCTTTAAAGAGGTTTCAAGTCAACACATGTAAAGAAACAACTTATTAAAGAGCCTTTGAACTATGTAGAACAGGTAGACCCCCGCCTCTCTCCTCCTCAGAAGCAGAAGTGTGGGGAGCAGTGACTTTGCCCAAAGCCAACAGTTGTCCAACTACTGGGCCTGCTTTCGGGCATGTTAAAACCCACATTGCAGAGCCCTGCCCCAGAGTGTCAAAGAATCTGAATTGCTATTAACTTCCTAGGTGATGTTGATGTTCTGCTCTGTGAGGCACTGAGAACCACTCATCAAGGCTGAAGCCAGAACTTCTCTAAAGGAATTGGGCAACACACCTAAGGAGGGCTCTGAATGAGGGTGCTGAAGGCTGAGAGAGAAACGCAATGGGTTCAAGGTAACTCAGACCTACATACAATGCCAGGAAGAAGACGGAGAGAAGAAGGAGTAAAAGACAAGGACAAATACACCAAGGTGCTGTCCTCTCAGAATAAAGCACTCTGACTTTAATGATTGAGAAGCTCCCCAATCTGCCTGCCTGCTCCCACATGCCTGACCCGGAGAATGCTGGTGAACACTCCTCACCCTGTTACCTAAAGCCTCAGTCCGGGCTCCCATTCAGGGAAGAGCTGTCGATAAACTACAGTAGAAGCTCAAACCAGCTGCTTACTGACAGATAGGACATATATTAGAAATGTGAAAGGACAAGGGGGCATCAACAGCATAAAAGGACTAAAATGAAAAACGAAAACAAAAGAATTCACAGTGGAAGTATAGCTCAGGAACATGAGGCAATATAGACTTTTTTCTTAATTCTAATGAGTAGCCTCAGGAAAGTTGAGGGAAATTTTCAAGAAAAAGCAAGCTGCTAGGGAAAAGGAGCCTCCATAGCTTGCTTATTTATTTATTTATAATATATCTTTATTAATTTCAGAGAGGAAGGGAGAGGGAGAGAGAGAGAGAAACATCGATGATGAGAGAGAATCATTGATTGGTTGACCCCTGCACGCCCTCCCTTCTCTCTCCCCTCCCTCCGGTCCCACCCCAGGGATCAAGCCTGGGAACCTTAAGACTACAGGCCAACACTCTATCCACTAAGCCAAACCAGCTAGGGCCATAGCTTCTATAATAGGTCCTCACAGAGTCTGAGGAACCTAAAAAATATGACAGCCAAAGTTAAAAAAAAAGTGAATGAATGGAATAATGAATGAACAAAGCTAAAGGTCAAATTAGTGATCTGGAAGATAAATCTAAGGATAGCTTCTAGAACATTATGCAAAAAGACAGGGAGATAAAAGATATGTGAGAGAAATTGAGACATAGAAGATAAAGGAAGTTCAATGTCCACCAAATTCAAGTGCCACAAGAAAAAAAAATAGAGAAGGGAAACAAATCAGATAAACAATAGAGAAAAATTACCTAAGCTTAAGAATGAAATAAATGATTTAAGAGTGAAAGGACCCACTGAATATCAAACAAGAGCAATGTAATAAGATCCACAGATAAGTATGCCTTGGTAAAAATCCAGAATAAAATTCAGATAAAACTCTAATGTTTATGTATATTGAAAGTTTACAGAAAGAGAGCATGTTGCCTACCAAGGAATAAGAATCCACTGAACGTCAGAATTACCAGCATTGCTAGATGCTTGAGTGACTTCTAAGCAGGACCAGTTTCATAATCTGCAGGGCTCCATGAAAATGAAAGTGTGGGAATTCACGATCAAAAACTATTCAGAATTTCAAGATGATGACAACAGAACCTTAAACAGGCCCTTGTAAACACAGGGCCCTTCTAAGTGTGGGGTTTCTTGTTTTCTTCCATTTCCTTTATATCCAGGTCATTCTCATGCCACTTTCTTTCTTGGAGGGCACAAGGTTCACGCCAATGAAGGAAGCCCTGAGTCAACTTCTAAACAAAGACTTTGAAACCTAAAATTCTTTACTCAGCCAAACTGGCAAATAGAGATGTCAGGAGGAAGGGGGGGGGGGGGATGTAATTGACATCTATCCTACATGAAAAAAAGTATTTGAGTAAATTTAAAATAAAATAAAAAACAGAACAGAAATATGAACTAGGACTCCAAGAAATAAAGTGATTTGAAAAGCCAGAGACAGTATTAGCTGAGAATAACCTAAAGTAAAGGGAGACAAGAAAATAGGAGATATATTAAATATTGATGCTTAAGTGAGTTTTTCTTTAAGATTCAAAGATTAAATGACATTGGATTACATTCCTTCTCTAAAAAGCCAATCACTGTTGGTTCACAGGTGAATAATCTGTATATATAAAAGCCCAGCAACCAAAACGGCGGAATAACCAGAATGAACAGAACAACTGGTGGCTATGACACGTACTGCAGCAGCCGACCAGCCTGATCTGGACCATGATTGGCCTCCATCCCAGCCAGCCTGGCCCCCAATCAGCCCCCAACATCCTGAATGGGGGTGAGGCTGGCTGGCCAACTGCCTGTGGCCCCTCCCCACTGCTGGCCCACCCCAATGGGGCCCCATTGGGGCAAGCCAGCTGGACTCACTTGTGCATGAATTTGTGCACCAAGCCTCTAGTATTTAAATAATTCTCATATTAGGATAGATTTTCAAATAACTTTTATTCTTAGACTCAATCTGCAATTGAAACATAGAAAACTACTTATTATAATTTTATGAAACAGAATGTGAATATCATAAACCTTGACAATGTAAAAAAAAGTCTAATAAATAAGAGGCAGAAGAGAACAGAAAGAAGAGAGTATGCCAATTTTCTTGTCTGTCAGAGCATAGAGTTAATAGGATCTGCCTGAATTTGATAAATACAGAAATGAAGGCTTACTGTTTTACTTGAAGTTATAAACTATACTGCAAAGGAACTAAAATAAGATACCTAATGAACACTGGTTAGGAAAAGCAGGCAGCATTACAGATATACTAAAATCTTTATTCTCCTATCATTGGTAAATCAAGAAACAAAGGTATAAGCAAATTATTTTGGGTTCTATGACAAGAATCTTGACAAATAGGGACTTCTGGGAAGTGGAACTGAGGGAGCAATTTGGGAAGGAGTGTGACATTTATTTTACTTGTATTTATTTTATATATTTTATGTTTATTGTGTTATTTTTATTTTATACTTTTCCATATTACCTAATTTTATGTTCATTAATTGTGTCTATAATTAAAAATCAGTTGAACAAGATGGAAACAAGAGAGACAGGGATCAGTAGGAGCCAGTATGCTCAATGAACTTGAATGTCTTTCTGATTTCCTGTTTACTAGACTGGTAGATTAAGAAAACTCATTTCTGCTATGTCCTAAATCCTATTCTAAGAATTGGGGGGGAGGGGGAGAACGGGGAGATGGCAGTGACCTTTAAAAAGCAAAATAAAATAAAAAACTGTCCTCATGGAACTTGCATCCTAGTGTAGGAAGTTGACATCCTAGGCCAGTGGTCGGCAAAACATGGCTCAGCCCCTTGAGTGTGGCTCTTCCACAAAATACCATGGCCGGGATGAGTCTCTTTTGAAGTGGTGTTAGAAAATGTTTAAGTTTAAAAATTTGGCTCTCAAAAGAAATTTCAATCATTGTACTGTTAATATTTGGCTCTGTTGACTAATGAGTTTGCCAACCACTGTCCTAGGCAATAAATTCTAGAGAAATTTTCATTAGGGAAAAGTCTAGGGCTGCCTGGGTGTGGGGGATGAGGCGTGGCAGTCTTAGATTGGGTGGCCAGGTTTGGCCTCACTGATAAATGTCCTGAAGGCATGAAAGTGATAAGAGTGGTCACGTGGTTACCTGGGGAGAAATATTCCAGACAGAACAGCCAGTGTAAAGGCCCTGTGGCAGGAGTTACCCAGGAAGTTTTAGGAACAGCAAGGAGACCAGAGTGGCTGGAGTGGAGGAAGCAAAAGAGAGTGTTGTAGGGAATGATAGAAGAGACGTAAGAGGGTAGGGACAGATCACACAGGCCTACCTGGCTCTTGGAAGGGTTTTGTTTTTTCTTTGGAACAAGATGGCAAGAGAAAGCCTTGGGACAGAGAAGAGCACATGCCTCTGAAACTAACATGCACTTGTGTGAATGTGAGGATGCGGATTCTGATTCAGTAGACTGGAGGTGGGCACTGAGCTTCTCCAGTTTTTACTGGGTGATAAATTGATGCTGGTCTGAGTAACAAGGCTTGCTCACCACACAGGAATAATAAGTCTCACAGACAGCTTCTGATAGAGGGGGATAAGCGTCCCTGAAGACTCTCTGAGCACTAGAAAATTGACTCATATGGTTGGATATGCCGTGAGGAGCTGAGGGCCTCAGGCCAACAACCTCTGAGGAACTGTATCTGGCCAACAACCACTTGAGTGAGCTTGGAAAAGAACTAAGCCTCTTTATCAAGCCCAATCAGACCCTTTGATTGCAGCCTGTGGGAGACCCTGAGCCAGAGGACCCAGCTAAAGCGCACGCAGAGTCTAGACTGAGAACTGTGAAATAATCTATGTTGGTGTTTTTAACTGCTACATTTTAGAGTAATTTGTTACACAGCAATCAGTAACTAACACACCATCAAAATCTCCTTTTAAATATAGCATTTCTAATCCTATGCACTGCATTATCAAGCATATTCCTAACAGCAAGCACTTCCGTTTTCACTAGGCATTGATAACAACCAAATCTTCTGTACACAAATTTACACACCTGATGACTGAAAGAATTTTCCACAGACCAGCTTTGGACTCTATACACATTTTTTGTTTCTTTGCTAATCCTCACCCAAGGCTATTTTTTCCATAGGGTTTTTCACAGATAGTGGAAGGGAGGAAAGAGGGGAGAAAGAGAGAGAGAGAGAGAAGGAAAGAGAGAGAGAGATACATCAACTGGTTGTGTGTTGCATGTGCCCTGACTGGAGCTGAGGATCGAACCTATAACCCAAGTATGTGCCCTTGACCAGGACTCAAACCTACAACCCTTCGGTGCTCAGGCTGACCTCTAACCATTTAGCCACACTGGCTAGGACTGGCTCTATACACTTAAAAACCTTGTCCCTTCTCCCTTTCTCAAATATTTCATATCGAATTCCTAACTCTAGCCCTGCACCTCATGTCATAAACCACGGTGAATGAACAAAGTGGGCAGGAGGAGTTGCCCTGGATGCAGCGGGAGGATGGAGATGGCTCATCTTGGCTCACAAGAACTAATGGCTAGCTTTCCAGGAGTTCTGAGAGGCAGTTGTTAAACATAGACAGTATTTATTAAATAAAACTAAATAATATAAACTTACAAGTAAATAAATAATACTAAAAACACAAATAATAAATACTCAAAACCTATCATTTTCCAGTGATTTCCACCATAATTTGCCATTATTCTGCTCTTGGAGTTATTGACAGATACTATGCTTAGATGATGCAAATAATATGGAACGGGAGTATCCTTTTCCCAGCTCCATAGGCAGTGATGTCACACTGACAGCCTGAAATAGGCTTCGGTGGAGCATTTACACCACAGCCATCAGTAAACACTACCAATCCAGTTGCTAAAGAGCTAGCCATAGCATAAATATACACAGGCCTGACTACAACCTTTATACATAGGCCCCACAAAACCCAAACAAAATGAAACCCCAACTTAATTTTCTGTTACCTGGATGCCAGCATGCTTGTGGCCACTCCTGCCTCGCTCAGCAGGAGAGTGTAATGAAAAGGAAGGCACGGGGAAAGAGACAGCAGTGTGAACCAAGTGTGTTTAAAATATCTTTTGCACATTTTTAGAAACAAGACTACAGTGGTACCTCAAGATACGAGTTTAATTCGTTCCGTAACCTTGAGGCGTGGGAAACTATGAGATGCTTGAGTCAAGGTAAACTGGTGGGTCATGTGCAGCCGGCTGATCTGTGAGATTACTTCTATCTCAAATGTTGCTCGTATTTCAAAGCAAAAATGGCTCGTATCTCAACAATCTCGTATGTTAGGGCACTCGTATCTCGAGGTACGAGCAACATTTGAGATAGGAGTAATGGCACGGATCGACCGGCTGCACATGACCCACCAGTTTACCCGACTCAAGCGTCCCATAGTTTCCCACACCTCAAGGTTACAGAACGAATTAAACTCGTATCTCGAGGTACCACTGTATTTCAAAGCAAAAATCGCTCGCTCGACAGCTCGTATCTCAAAAATCTCGTATGTTAGGGCCCTCGTATCTCGAGGTACCACTGTATCTGAACATCCTGGTAGGGCCCCACTCGACATTGGAAGAAGCTCCAGCAAGTCAGGGGTCCTGAAACTTAAGCTTCATTAGCTTCACCATCAGTCAACCTTCGCCCTAGAACTTTCTGGGTACTTCCACAGCCCCTCCACGGCTGGAGGCTGGGGAACCTGGGGTGGGGTCGGGGAGAGCACTTGCCTCTGATGTGTTTCTCCTGTCTTCTGTGCTACCTGGGTGGGCCCTCCATACACACACACAGGGACTTCACACTTCCCTCCCCTGTCTTCCTGCCTGAAAGCAGCTGCCCGTGTGGCTTACCCTTCTTATCCTCAGGGCCAAGCTGTATGATTCTGCTGCATCTGCCACCACCACATACCAAAGGCCGGGAGTCTTTCACAGCAGAAATGTACCCACCCTTCTAGAGGCCAGACGTCCAAGACCAAGGTGTTGGCAGATTTGGTTTCTCCCGAGGCCTCCTTCCTCGGCTTGAAGACGGCTGCTCGCCCGCAGCCTCTTCCTGTCCCTCTGTGCACAGGTGCCCTGGGTGCCAATCCCTGTGTTTAAATTTCCTCTTCGTAGAAGGACAGGTTGGATTAGGGCCTAACCCCAAAGTCCCTGTTATAACTTAGTCATCTCCTTAGAGTTCTCATCTCCAAATACAGTCACATTCTCGGGTCCCGGAGCTAGGACTTCAGCGGACGACACTGCTCTTCCTGAAGGCACCAAGCTGCAGCCTCTTGTTCCAGCATCAACTGTAAACAAAACTGCTGAGAAATAACCTGAATTACCATAATGGAAAATATGGCAGTAAGTATTCTTTTTTTTTTAAGTACAGTTGGCATTCAATATTATTTTATATGAAGTTCAGATTTATAGCATAGTGGTTAGAAAACTGTATAATTTACAAAGTGTTATCCCCAACCCCATGAACCTAGTGCCCACCTGGCACCACACACAGTTATTGGCTATATTCCCTATGCTGAACTTTACATCCCCGTGACTATAGCAGTAATTTTTATTTATTTATTTATTTTTATTTCAGAGAGGAAGGGAGAGAGAGAGAGAGAGAGAGAGAGAGAGAGAGAGAGAGAGAGAGAGAGAGAAAAACACCAGTGATGAGAGAATCATTGATTGGGAATCGATCCTGAAACCCAGGCATGTGCCCTGACTGGGAATCAAACTGTGACCTCCTGGTTCATAGGTCAACGTTCAACCACTGAGCCACTCCAGTTGGGCAAACAGCAGTAAATATTTTTAAAACTACCATTCTGTTACAGAATTATCCAGTGGACAGTCATAGAGGGATCAGAATGATGGCTTCAGGGAGATAGGTTTTAGCCTGATATGAAAGTAGTGGACAGAAGCTGTACTGCCTGGTACCCAAAGGCCCTCCGTCACTGGATGCATTCAAACAGAACCCAGTTGTCAGAGAGGTGCCCAAGCAGAAGCTGAAAAAAAAAAAAACTAATCTGAGGGTATTCACACACCAGAGAAGGTATGGAACTAGATGATTTTTAAGATTACTAATCCTACAATAGCAAAAAATTTTTTTTCACAATCAGATGACAATCACACCACTACTTAGCAAATCTTTTATTTTAAAATGGTGGAGCAAGTTACAATTCAAAACATACTTCATAACTTTGAGCTATGGCTAGCTAATTTCCCTTTAAAATTTTATCTGGAAAAATTCTGAAATGGTTGAGAGGCAAAACAAAAACAAAAATTCCCCAAGCTCCAAGATTTGAAATTCAGAAAAAAAATGTTCCAGATCTCAGCATGAAATAATCCAAAACAGGGAATATAATTTTCACATCTCTCGGAAAAATACTGAGTCATATTGCCCACCCACAGCTTACAAAAATAACAGAAATCCAATGATTCAAGCAAGATACACTCTGCCATTGTCTGCAGCGAACATTTGAGTCATTCAGGAAAACGAGGAGCAAGCTCCCGTCAGTGACAGAAGTTTAAACTCCATGTCCCCAGGAGAATTTTGCAATGAGGCCTTCTTTCCAGCCCCAAACATACCTTTTCCTCACATGCTGGAATACCTTCAGGTCAGGAATTGCCATGAGAACAAGTAGGCAGACCGAACATGGCCACGAGTTCAGGGACCAACGATTAGGACCCAAGGAACAAGGCCAAGCAGCCTGGACCCAGAGCAGGAAATGCTTCTGGGAGACCCTCATGACTCACAGGGCAGAAGGAGGCCACACTTGTTCACCCTCTGAGTTCCCCGTGTCTCCCAGACGTTCTCTCTTTTCTAGACTCGGATGCAGCAGGCTAGCCCTTCACCGGTGATTATACAACCCAGCCCTCCCTCCTCCTGCCAACCCTGTCGGTGCCTCACCCCACTTCTTCCCTTGCACAGCCTTCTCTCCAGCTCCCCATTAACCCTTTGCTCCCTTGTTTGCTGCCTAGCAGTGTCTGATGGCAGCGACTGCTCAAGGGATGTCTGATGTGGAGAAAATGACAACCAGAACTAACTCTAAACGCGTTGCACCTGAGCCTGTCACTACTAAAGGGGCTGCCTTAACTGTCCCCTTCTTCCCCGAGGAACTGAGGTTTCCTCAGTTACCCCTCCCTCTCCAATCCCTCGGCTTCTGGTTGGCACCACCACTGAATCTGTAGTGACGTTACTGACATAGTTCCTGGAATGGCACCCATGGCCTCTTGAGGCTAAATGAGGGGCCTGTTGCCCATGCTCATTCTGCTCCAGGGACAGTAGTGGACTCTCTGCCTAAAAGAAGTCATCTTCTTTGTCTCGTGGCACCCCTGGCTTCCCTCATTAGTATACTAGCTAACATCTGCACGGCCCTTTCCCTCCACACCTTCTCCTTGGTCTGGTGGTCTTGCCAACTCCTCGTTCTTCCCACCCTCTGAACACCACAGACCCCTTCCTCTCCCCTCAGAGAGCCCCCTCAGCTCCTTCAAACCCCTCACATGGAGCTTTAGCCTTTCACTTTACCAGTCTAGCTCAAGGCATCTTCCTATAGTATTTACTGATCCATGCCGCCGTGCTCATGAAACGTCAGTGGGTCCCTATTACTCCAAGTTAAAAAATGGATTGTTGTTGTTGTTACAAATTCAGAACTCTGCGGGGCAAGGCTAGACACCCAGGGAGGAGCTGATGATGCAGCGCAATCCCAAAGACAGTCTGCTGGCAGAATTCCCTCTTTCTTGGGGGAAGTTGATCTTTTTCTAGGGTCTTCCACTGTTTGTTTCAGGCTCACCCACATGATGGAGGGAAATCTGCTTTCTCAAAGTTCACCCATTTAAATGTCAATTCCATCCAAAACATACTGCCATAGTCAGCTCATGCTGCTATATGAAACACCATAGACTGGTGTCTTAAATAACAAACATTTATTATTTGTCTGGAGGCTGGGAAGTCCAAGATCAAGGTTCTGGCCAATTTTGTTCCTGGTGAGAGCCCACTTTCTTTTATTGTTAATCCTCACCTGAGGATATTTTTTTCCATTGATTTTTAGAGAGAGGGTAAGGAGAGTAAGGAGAGAGAGGGAGGAGGAGACAGAGAAAAGAAGAGAGAGGGGGGGAGACATAGATTGATTGCCTCCCACACACGCCCCAACTGGGGCTGGGGATCGACCTGCATCCCATGTATGTGCCCTTGACTGGGAATAGTGGTTAGAGTGCAGGCCAGCACTCAAACCACTGAGCCACTGAGCCCACTTTCTGGTTTATAGATGGATGCCTTATTGCTGTGTCCTCACTTGGCAGAGAGAGAGAGAAATCGTCTCTCTAGTGTCTCTTCTTTTGACGAACTAATCTCACCATGGGGGCCCACCCTTAAGACTTAATCACCTCCCAAAGCCCCACCTCCAAACACCATCACATTGAGGATTAGGGCTTCAACATATGAATTAGGGGGGGGGGGGTGGTGAGGGGGACACAAACATTCAGTCCAAATGTTTTCATAGAAACATCTAGAAATACCTATTCTGGTCTCCTCAGGCTGATATAAAATTAACTATGATAGTCTCCCTAAACTCATATCAGCTCCCTCAACTCAGACACCACTGGGCTCACCTGGGTTCCTCCCCGCTCACTGCAGATTGACACTCTCTCCAGCTAGTCATCTGAGGAGACTTCCCTTGTTTCTATTCTTTCAGGCATCACTGTCTTGCACTGCATGTTGTACAACGTCTGTACTTACATATTTTGCCTGGTTTTAGGTGGGAAGGTAATACTGCTCCTTGGGCAGAAATCTATCTCTATACCATGCTATAAGGAGTGGTTTGTTCATAAGTAATTAATAATGTTATAAAATAGTATTTTTATTTTCTGATTTTAAAATTAATCTGCTTATCACAGAAACTGTTTTAACTACAGAGAAATACAAAGAAAAAAAAACAGTTCACACATAAGCTCCTACCTTGGGCTGTATAATCATCCTCTTTCATGAATATATTATTCTCTTTTTCTAAATACATTTATGAGTATTTTTGTTATTATTACTATTAGAATTAACTCAGTAAACATGTTTGAATGCATACCAGTGAATTGGTGCTATAGAGTCAAGGACCACACACACCAATTCTCAGAGACTCCATCCCCTTTACTCCTAAGTGCGCAGTCACCGCTGCTGGGCAGGTGGGTACAGCTGCTTATCCAGGGCCTTCCTTCTTCAGGAGGTCGCTGAAGGAGTCTGGACACGCAGAGTCTGAATACAGAGCACAAACCCCGTCAGCTTTTTGTTTGTTTGTTTGTTTGTTGTTCATTCTCACCTGAAAATACTTTTCTGTTGATTTTTTTTTTTTTTTTTTTTTTTTTTTAGAAAGAGTGAAAGGGAGAGGGAAAGACAGAGAGAAAGAAACATCAATGTGAGGGAGATACATCAATTGGTTGCCTCCTGCACATGTCTTGACCAGGGCTGGGAATTGAGCCTGAACCAAGGTACGTGCCCTTCACCGGAATCGAACCCCAGAACCCAATGCTCTATCCACTGAGCCAAACTGGCTAAGGCACAATCAGCTTTTGAGGTGTGAGTTGCCCTCCGTTGGCAGGCATCAAAGTTCTTTTTCCAGAACAAAACTTACTCCCATCCAGGAAAAGAAGAGAGAGAGGGCCTAGTGAGTCTAGTCTGAAGTGAGTGATGGGAGGAGGGGAGAACAACCTGACGGTCACAGGTGCTCACCCCTCTGAGGAGACACTCCTACACCACATGCAGGAAGGGACATCCCAAGTCTTTTGATTTTGTGGATAAAATGTCCTTCCCTCCCTCCTCTGGTGCCCTGCTCACAGGCAGCAGACCACGCGCGCTGCTTGGAATGGTGAGTGGAATATATGAACACGATAATAGCAGGGCTCTGAGAAGCAAATCTTTTTTCTGGAAAGCTCTGCCTCTCGGCGCTGGTTTCACCTCGGCCAGCGTGTTGTTGGCTCTGCCCACAGGATCCGGTGTTCTGCACTCACTCCCGAGGAGCAGGGTCCAATGAATCGGCTCACAAATGCAGAGGTTTTCATTACCTTTCCGTTTCCATGTCTGACCCTCAATCATTGTTCAGAGAAGCAGGCTGGTGTCCTTTGACTCCTGCCATTGACCTCTGACCTCTCAATTGCTTTTGGCGGCTCTCTGGGAGTATTGGGGGTTTGAAGATTGGGGGAGGAAGGACTTTCTAGAGTCTATCAAGCAGAAATAGAAGAAATTCTCTTTTGATGAGAATCCAAAAGAAACCTTAAAATATATAGCGAGAGAGAGAGAGAGAGAGCGAGCTTTTTTTTTTTTTTCCTACATTAAACACTGGTGACTCTGCGGCTGGAGACAGCCAAGTGTCATATCACATAAGCTCAGCCAAACACAAGCAAACATCTTCCATGGCAATAATATCTCAGCTCCCATTGGCAGGGTTTAAGCAAGCACTCCTTTCCCTTCTTTTTCATCTCGGTCATGGATGAAAGTAGACAAGATGCTATGGTAGCTGAGAGCACAAGTGCCAAGAGTTACACACCAGAGTTGGCATCCTGGCCCCACCACCTAATGCCATGAGCAAGACCACCGTGCGCAAGGTGGGGCTGAGTTTCATAGCACAGGCCTCAGGAAACGATGACGATTCAATGAGATCAGGCAGAGGCAAAGGGTTTAGAAGGTCCCTGGTACTTAGTCAATCTCACTAAATCTGGGCTATTATTATTTTATTTTCCAGAACTTTCTCCTTGCATACTCCTTTAATCATTGCGTTTTATTTTAAACAAATTATGAGGGTAGAGTGGTAGATTGTTACGAAAAGTTGAAGACATGGTAAAGCCACCTTTTCTAGAAAATAAATGACTGGGGAAACTTGAGGGAATGAGAAATATATTAAATGAAAAAGATGCATAAGTGCCCTTTAAAAGATTGAAATCACTTTGATGTTAGGGAACATTAAAATGTACTATGTGCAACTTTCTCATAGAATTTTTATATAATAACTCTAAGAGCAGAGCTCCCCTAAGCAACAACTATAAATCTATCAGTTCATTTTAAGGTTACATGTTTTGAATTCTTGTTGTAAATGGAGCTACAAGATGGTGAAGGAATCCAAGCTGTCAGTTTTTGCCTCTTATGAGAACAGACAAATTCTGAGAATTGGGGCAGAAAGTCCTCCTTACAGTAAAACAAAGAAAGTCATTATGTTCTCCACACTCAGCGAGCTCCTGTGTCAGAAAGCTACAGAAGCCCTGGCTTCCAGAAGAGGAACCGAGAATAAAACCTGCCAGGTTCGCAGGGAACATCTTCTTTCTAGTGCTCTTGCCGGTCTTGTTCTGTGTGTTGCCACTAACACAAATCTCTGCTTTGTGTGTGGGTGGCCTTTTTTATCACCTTCAAGGACTTTGCAAGCATGAAGTTTTGTCCAAGCTAGAATGAATTGCCCTATCTTTCCTATGCCAGCTTCTTTCTGGACCAAATATATGTAATTGGTTTGTCCACTCAATAGAATTGACTAAGTGCTTCTGAGGAGCCAGACACTGTGCTCAGGGACGTAAAGACACGCGTGGAGAGAGACTTGGAAAGAAGTAAAAGTACTAAGGAGCTGCAGGAGCTGTGCCTGACTTTTGAGAGGGGAACTCAGGGACAGTGCTGTTCGGAAGGAGAGGAAGCTAAGTCTCCCCATTAGTGAGAGGGTTAGGAAATCTTTCGGGGGTGGGGGGTGGGGAAAGGGAAGGGAACTCACATCTGATGTTTCGTTTTCAGATGCACTTTCCAGACAAACCTTTTCCTTTCCTTTTCTGCAGGACTTGGGGGCCTCTGAAGTCGCCAGGGCCCACCACTTGCAAAGGCCTGGGGGAAACATGGTGGGGTATTTTTAGCCTCAGAGGGAGCTGATATCATCAGTGTATCCTTTAGAGATGCTCAGCCTGGCCCCTCCAAGTCCCCCGCGCTGTGTCCTGGCGGTGAGTTGTCCTGTCTCCTTCAGGGAGTTCCCCAAGCTGAACCCAGTAGTCATGCTTACCAAGAACAACGATCCACATATCTAGAAGCCCTTTGGGCACCTCACATCGAACTTTAAAGAACACCTTTGCTTTTTTTATAAACTCTCTGAGCACATTATCAGGGGACCCCTGCCAAGATTCACTATAGAATTTCAGTATCGTTTCTCCCCCAGACATTCTATTCTTTGTATCTCTTCTTGAAGATGGCATCTACTCGAGTGGCTTTTATAGGAATGACAACAGGTCACGGCGGAGAGATGAGTTAGTATCAGGAAGGGTGTGGGGGGAGCAGGGGTCCAGGTGGAAGGGGGCTGAGAGACAGGCTGGGGTCAAGGTCAAAGGAGACAGCAAACCGTGAACCTCAGCGCTGGCTGCTGGGGGCACAGAGCAAGGAGCCAGTGTGAGCCAGGGTGGGGACAGGCAGTCGGGCCCTGTCAATGCCCTCCTCCCTGTGTACACCAGGTCCTGATGCTAGGGCCGTCCTCTGGCTTCTAGAAGCATTTATCATCTGTACCAGCTTTCCAGACTTAGGAAAGGTCCCCAGGCAAACAGACCGAGACAGAGCCAGACACACAGGAAGTTCACTGGGAATGCCCAGGTTCACTTGGGGTGAAGGGAGCAGCTCAGGCAGAGGGAGAGGCTGAGGAGTGATGTGCTCACCACAAAGGCCTCAGCAACCCCGTGGGAAGCTCAGGAGCTGGGACTGCCCTTCCAAGCAAAAAGGGGGGCCATACCCTGACACTGACCAGTTGCTGGATGCGGCTGCCTGGGGGAAAGAAGGTGACCTTGAGCAAGGAAGGCACATTCCTGAAAAGAGACTCAACTTAGAGCCGTCAGCCACCATCCCAGCAGCACCGAGGGAAGGCACGGCTGAGGGCTGTGATTACATAACAAATGAGTAGTCATGGCCTGCACTTCTCCCTGTGTCTCCACACTGGATGAGAACTGCACTGTGGGAAAGACTCATCCTCCTCTAAGTGTCCCGCACCAGGCCTTGCCTGTTAGGGAACTCCAGGCAGGATAACCAATCGGAACCACCATATCTACAGGTAAAGTTCCTGCTACAAGGACACCAGCCACAATCAGAGGGCTGTCATCTTAGCTTGGGGTCCCGCCTCTTCCTAGAGCACTGAGGGTCCTTGGTGCCTCTTGGGACCTCAACTCCTGCTGACCCAGAAGCATAAGCACAATGGGGCTCAGAGTGCATCCTCTGGGGATGTGGTGGGAATGCCCATTCTCAGGCCCCAGCCCGGGACTGCAGGATCGGAAACTGCAGGGGTGAGACCCACCCTGTGGCCCAGGCTCGCCAGTGTGAGAAGCAGGGCTTTGGAACCACAGCACAGGCGATGTGGGGGCAGGAGACAGCCTGTGACACGTGTCTCTGCCAGGGAAGGACAAGATCAGCAAGGACAGAGCATCAAGGGTCAGTGCATCCCTCCAAGGACACAGGGAGGCCACCTGGCCCAGGGAACAGGGAAGAAGCCAGGCAGGGCCTGGCACAGGCCTGATGCCACCTGAGAGGAGGCATAACAAAGTGGTCAGAGCTGTTCATTGGCATCCTGCCTCCTGTCCTGTCTGTGCTAAGTTAGGTCCCTGGGCTGGCTGTCATTTCCTCCTCGAAGTTAAAGGGTGGGGCACTGGGTGCTACTTCCTTGGCTGAGAAAAAACAACTTCTGCTCCAGCCACGCCCTCTGTGGGAGGGGACGTGGGCGGGGCTGACTAGGGTGCTCCGGAACCAGGACGTTCTTAGGGCACCACCCAGCCTTGCCAGAAAGTAGAAGCGGCTCCCTCAGAGCTGGTTTCATTTCTGCAACTGCTCAGACAGTTGGTTTATATTGAAACCTGTGCACGCTCCGGACACGGAAGACAGAGCCCTGTGTGACAGGAGCGTGCAGTGCAGTTAGCACGTTCACTCACCTGATTCAGGGCTGTGTTCTGTGCTAAGGACTCTGAGTGCAGGGAGAAAACGGAAGACCCCCAGGAGGAGGCTGGAAGGAAGGACAGGCCTGGGGGCCAGAAGAAGGGGAGAGGAGAGGGGGTGGGACATGAACATGCAAGACCAGAGGGAGGCAGGAGGCCAGGAGACGTGTGAGGAAACCATCCTCACTAGAGTAGGCAGCACTGAAAACTGTGCTGTGATGGTCCAGGCCAGCCTGCGAGCCTCCTATAATAAGGGCTGCCAGGCA
>PVJN01015885.1:0-42702 GCA_004026805.1 Lasiurus borealis
TGCTCAGTGGTTGGAGCATTCCCCCATCCACCAAGTTGTTTTCCCATCAAGGGCATATACCTGGGTTGTAGGTTCAATTCCTATCCAATACCTATACTGGTTGGGGTGTGTGCAATATTCAACCAATAGATGTGAGTCAGTCTCTCTCTCTCCCTTTCCCTGTCCCTCTCCCTTCCCCCCCTCCGCCCCCTGTCTCTCTCCCTGTCTTTCCCCTCTCCCTTCCATGCTCTCTAAAAACCAATGGGGAAAAAAATCCTCAGGTGAGGATTAACAATGGCAAAAAGCTGTTTGCTTTTACGTGGGATAAATAGTAGTACCTATTTATTTTCTTGCCCCCGGGCCATGTGAATGCTCCTGCTCCCTTTCACAATATAGTTTTTAGTGACTTTGGTTGTCTTTGTAGTCCATAGAACATCATGATGGCTCACTGTATTGGTGGCATAATGCTAATTTGCCACCAATAAGATACTGCATGACAGAAGATGGGGAGGGGGGGCAGTATGAAGAAGATTCAGGGCCTGTTCTATTGGTGAAGTTTTTTTCTTATCTTTTTATTCTGGACTGAGTTAAATGTATGTAAAAGTAAACACTTGTAAAATGAACCCCTAGAACCATCATCATAGCCAATCTTATTGTATCTATATACCTGCTTACTTCTTCCATCTCCTATTATTTTGAAGCAAATTGGTTAGGTTACTAGGAATCCAGAAATCAGGAGCATACCAGGTCATCCTCTGTAAGGTAAAGACAGGTTGTTGTACCCTGTACCTTTTATGTCCTTTATGTAAAAAGACATAAAGCATGATGGGAATATTACTCTGACCCCTTCAATGAGGGCCAGTGAAGCCCAGAGCAAGAGAGCACTATGGAATGTCCAAGTATAGTGCAAGGTTCTACTATCTGTTCCATGTGACCCAGCAGAAGAATGGTGCTAGAGGTGTTTGTGGTGATAAGATGCTGGGTAGAGTCTGCCATTAATCCTAAGAAAGGAGTTTCAGTGCAGATCTCTAAGGTTCCAGAGCCTCATGCAGCAGAGAGCTTTTTGCCTTTTGGAAAAGCAGCTGTGGGAGTGGGACATCATGAAACTAGAGGCGTCCAGTGTGAGTTGAGTATTATCAGATTCTATCAAATCATAAGATTAAGCAGGCACAGCAGCAGTCCACCTTGTAACGGAAATAAATGATAAGAGAGTCAGGATCAGGGCTGAGCAGGTCCATAAGAATCATGTAAGTCAATGAACAGGTGGTTCTAACTCCTCTGCCACCTATCTTAGCTATTCTAACATTTTCTCCCTTAACTCGAAAGTATGGTCTTGGGAGACTGTCCTCTATAACCAAAGGGTGGGGGAAAGAATACTCAGGCCTGACTCACAGATGGGTTAGTTTGCTATCAGCCAAAAACTGGATTGTTACTGCAACACAGCCCCGCCTAGGGGTGGCCCCAAAGGACAATGGTGGAGGGAAATCTTCCCAATGGGCCCAGCTGTAAATAATGCACTGGGACATTCATTTTTTATGGAGGGCAAAACGGTTCAAGATATGGATCTACATATACTCAGAGGCAATGGCAAATAGTTTACGTTGAATAATACTATTGGTCTCTCACACCTATGTAACCTGGGAAAGTGCAGGGGAGTTGACCAATGGAGCCAGAACTAGAAAACATGTATCTCCTCGTTCTATATAGCTCTTATAAGGTCCCAGGGCGGTTGAATCCCAGTCACCCAGAGCAAGGAGAATTGGGACAAGACTAAGGCAAGTGAAATGAGTGAGGCATTGCCTCAGGTGCTAATTTAAGGGGCATAGAGAAAGTAAATAAGTTATATTTTTAAAAAATCAAAATCAGTATAAAAATTCATATAAACAAAATATTGAAATCTTAAGTACAGATAGGATCAGTATCGCTAATCTCTTCCTTTGGCCTCTAGCTCCAATATGTCTCAGCAGAGCTCTGCCACTGATCCTGGCCATGGCTCAATTACACCGTCTTGTGTTGGGCTTCCCTCCTTCTCTAGTTGTTCTCCCTTAGTCCCTCACTCCTTTCCCTAGGGTCACTGCTCAAAATAAACCACCTCCACAAAAGCTCTTGTCTCAGGCTTTGCTCTTTTACTGCGGGAAGAGGAGAGGACGAAATCCAAGCTGAGTAAGATAGTGACCACATTACAGTAAGTATTCACTTAATGTCACTGATGGTTCTTGGAAACTTCAACTTTAAGGAAACCAATTTTACCATAGGCTGATTGACATAAACAAGAGTTAAGTTCCCAAGACATATTTCTGGCCACACAAAAAAACATCACCAAACTTCTAAATAAAGACCTCCAAACACTTCTAATAGAAAACATTGAAGTAAATGTAAGCTATACATACACCGAAGAAAAATTAACACAAACAAGTAAGATTATTTTCCAATCCGCTTCTTCCAGTTCAGGGCCATAGGTGACCAGAGACTATCCCAGCTCAGAAAACAAGGCCAGAACCCACTCTGGACAGGACACCCTTCTCTCTCTCTCTCTCTCTCTCACACACACACACACACACACAAACACACACACACACACACACACACACACACATAAACACAAACACATGCACGCTCACCCAGTCTGGGATGATGGGAACAGGTGATTTAACCTTACAGGCACATTTTCGGGATGTGGAAGGAAACCAAAGGACCTGGAGAAACCTCACGCAGACATGGGAAGAAGTGACAGTATCACACAGATGTGGCCCAGGCTGAAAATCGACATTTTTTCCTCATCAACATAACAAAATGGCATTGAATTCGAGGATGTGATTTTATATATATATACACACACTATACACACACACACACACACACACACACACACACACACATTTCAAAGAAGAATACTTTAAACGTAAAGGGAAGGGCTAGCAATAATTTCGCTGGGTTACTAGGCATCAGAGCTGTCCTGGTACCTCAGGACATTATGGTCTTATTCAGACAAGGAAACTGAGGAGTCAAAGAGGCGGGAAGCCAGGCTAGGAGGAGGGGTAAGACTAGAGACTAAAACAATGAGGCAGAGCCCTAGAAGGTTTGGCTCAGTGGATAGAGCCTGGGCCTGTGGACTCAAGGGTCCCAGGTTCGATTCCGGTCAAGGGCATGTACCTTGGTTGTGGGCACATCCCTAGTGTGGGGTGAGCAGGAGGCAGCTGATGGATGTTTCTCTCTTATCGATATTTCTAATTCTCTCTCCCTCTCCTTTCCTCTCTTTAAGAAATCAATCATATATATAAATGAGGCAGAAATGTCCCTCAGCCTATAAAGGAGGACCTGGAGAAGCAAACAAACTTGTACAAAACCTCCAATTTGACAGGTCCTGCTGCCTGACCATTTCATCTGCCTCATGAACCCCGGGCCTCTGACAGCAGCCCCAGGCTAGCAGAGGGCACTTAGGCCTGGACACTGAGCAGACTGTTGTTGCCCCAGCTCTGGTTACCCTGTTAGATCTAGGCGCCAGACTGGATCTTCTCCTCCTCCTCCCTTCCTCCCTCCCCGTTCCTGGACTGGGGGCGGTCCCTTGTGCCAACGGGAGGCCTTCCAGTCCAGATGGCTCTGGCAGCCACCCCAAAAAGAGCCCTGGGGGGTGTGGAGAGAGCCAAGGGATCCAAAAGAGAGTCCAGGCGTGGTGACAGCAGCGTCGCCATGAAGTGCTCTTACAGCGGGCCAGCCTTCCTGTTGGTTGAATCCTCTAGGGGCCCCGAGCGCGACCCTGGCACCACCCCCGCCCCCCACCTCCCTGCGCTCTGACGCACAGTGACCTTGCCCGTCCCTCCCGGGCCCTGGGCCTGTTTCCCCTTTTCCAAGGTGAGGCCCCTGGCTTCCCGAGAGCGCCGCTCCGGGGACCAAGGGCCGGCCGGCCGGGGACCGCGTCCAGCCCTCCCGGGACGGGCGGCGGGTGCGCGCCCCGCCAGCGGGTGCCGGCCACGGCGCGGCGTGCGTGCCGGGGAGAGGGCGCGCTGTCTCGCTGTCGCGCCGCCGCGCCGCACGCGTCCCCCGGAGCGCCGAGCCCACCGACGCGCGTCCGCCCGCGGGAGGCCGGCGGAGCTCCGGCTCCGGCTCGGAAGGGCCCGCGGGGAGACCCTCCGGGGCCCCGGCGCGGGGCAGACGCCGACCCGGAGGGCCGAGGGCCGACCTCGCCGAGACTTTGCTCTCCGGCCTCTGCTCCTCCCTTTCGCCCGCGCTCTCCCGAGAGAGAGCCCAGCTCGGGCGGCGGCCGGGTGGGCGGCTCAGCCCTGCGGGGTTCGCCGGGGACGCGCGGAGCTCGGGGGCCACGCTCCCTCCCCCGCGCGCAGGTGGCCCGCTGCGCCCCAGCCCCGGCGGAGTCTGCCGCGGGGTCGCCGGCGTGGGTGCGGCGCCGGGACTCGAGGCGGAGCCGGCCCGGAAGCCCCACCCCAAACGCGCCCGGCCGCCCGGCCCGCCCCGGCCCCGGCCCCAGCCCCAGCCGGGATGGGGGTGTGGTCCCGAGTGTCTACGGCGGCTCCCAGCGCGGCGTCCACATCCCGCTGCAGGTTGCCCGGGAGCCGGTCCCGGCCGCGCGTCCGCGTCTCCGCAGCCGGCCTCCCCGCGAGCGTCCCGACACCCTCCCACCCGCGCCCGGTCACGCCCCGGGCCGCGCGGCGCCCTCCGGAGGAGAGCGCTCCTGTCGTCACGGCGCGCGGCGGGCTGCGGGGCCGCGGCGGGGAGCATGCGGGACTACGACGAGGTGACCGCCTTCCTGGGCGAGTGGGGGCTCTTCCAGCGCCTCATCTTCTTCCTGCTCAGCGCCAGCATCATCCCCAACGGCTTCAACGGCATGTCCGTCGTGTTCCTGGCGGGGACCCCCGAGCACCGCTGCCGGGTGCCGGACTCGGCGAACCTGAGCGGCGCCTGGCGCAACCACACTGCCCCGCTGCGGCTGCAGGACGGCCGCCAGGTGCCCCACAGCTGCCGGCGCTACCGGCTCGCCGCGATCGCCAACTTCTCGGCGCTCGGGCTGCAGCCGGGGCGCGACGTGGACCTGGAGCAGCTGCAGCAGGAGGGCTGCCTGGATGGCTGGGAGTTCAGCCAGGACGTCTACCTGTCCACCATCGTGACCGAGGTGGGTGTGTGCGCAACCCTCTCTAGCTGCGTCGGTCCCCTTTCGCTGGCTGTCCCGCCACTAGGGAGGATGCTTCTGACATGGCAGGCGTGCTTGCGGCCAGAGGAGAGAACCGAACTCACATTAAGCTCACGCTGGATTTTTCTGTCCAGTATGGAGGGGATGGAGAAGGGAGTGTTCTGGCCAGCCGTCTTCTCCTTTTGGAGTTGCACAACCGATGAAGTTGTTTCTCAAGAGCCTAGATGCTGCTGCCCTAGAGAGGCCCAGCCCCAGGCTCCCCAGATGTGCAGGCTGAGTCAAGTTCTGTCACAGGCAGGAGGGGAGTGTAGGGGACGCTGCTGAGCTCAAGTGCAGACACACCTGGGCAGGTCTGCCTGCTGGTGGCCACAGATTTTCTGGAAGCCTCCGGGGCCTTACCGCTCTCACGTGCCTATGGGGAGGCTGGAGCTCCAGTTTCCCCGGAGGAAAGGAGCAGAGGTCCTCCTGATGCCTGCTGGGTGCAGGGATCAAAGGAAGCAAGAACCATGGCCCCAAGGCACTTAAGAAGAGACAAACACACTGAGCATAGGGCTTGGTGGTGGATGGGGGCTCCAGCTTATGCCCTTAGCCCCTTAGCATCTGCCCCTAAGTGATTTGGTGGCAGGTTTTCCGAGTGTATGAAAAGGTGCTCAACATCACTAACTGTTAGGGAAATACAGATGCAAAATAAAACCACAATGAGATATCACCTGACACCCACTAGGATGGCTGTTATTTAAAAAATAAAATAAAATAAAAAATAAGTGTTGACAAGGATGTGGAGATATTGGAGTCCTTGTGCACTTCAATGGGAATGTAAAATGGTGCAGGCACTATGAAAAACAGTATAGCAGTTCTTCAAAAAATTAAAAATAGAATTACCATATGATCCAACAATACCACTTCCTGGTATATATACAAAATAATTGAAAGCAGAGTTGTTGTTGTTTTTTAATATATTTTTATTGATTTTTCACAGAGAGGAAGGGAAAGGGATAAAAAGCCAGAAACATCAATGAGAGAGAGCCATCGATCAGCCGCCTCCTGCACGCCCCCTACTGGGGATGTGCCCGCAACCAATGTACATGCCCTTGACCAGAATGGAACCTGGGACCTTTCAGTCCCCAAGCCGATGCTCTATCCACTGAGCCAAACCGGTTTCAGCTGAAAGCAGAGTTTTAAAGAGATATTTGTACACCCATGTTCATAGCAGAATTATTCACAGTAGCCAAAACTGGAAGTAACTCAAGTGTCCATAAACAGATGAATGGGTAAATGAAATGTGTTATATAAGTACATCTGTCTTTGTGTGTATATGTGTATATGGTAGCTTCCTTCTGCAGGGGTTGTTTGTGAAGTCCAATTTATTCGTCCTGTGCAGTAACTAAGAATCACTTTTTATTAAACTTTATTTTGAAATAATTTTTGATTTAGAGAAATGTTGTGAAAATAGTACAGAGAATTCCTTTCACCTAGGTTCCCCTAATGGTCACAAGTTACCTACACTAATAAAAGAGAAAGATGCAAATTGATCATGCCTTCATAACACCCACCAGCCAATTAGGAGTGTGTATGCAAATTAATCCATCAAATATGGTGGGTTAATTTGCATGCACAGGCATCCAGCCGCTGGGGCAGGACACTTATGTTGTCACCATGGTGATGACGCAGGCATTTCGCAATGCCCCAGCAACTCTGGGCCTCTGGGCAGCAAGGGAAGGCCAAAAGGCAGCTCTGGGTGGAGCAAAA
The DNA here is from genome assembly GCA_004026805.1 of Lasiurus borealis. Taxonomy (NCBI): domain Eukaryota; kingdom Metazoa; phylum Chordata; class Mammalia; order Chiroptera; family Vespertilionidae; genus Lasiurus; species Lasiurus borealis. Next base: position 6,872 of record PVJN01015885.1, read on the forward strand.
GCAGAAAGACAGCTCCAGGCCAGAGCAAAGGCTGTGCCAACAACCAGGGAAAGGAAGGCCCATTCTGCATGAATCTTCATGCATCGAGTGTCTAGTACAACCATAATTTATGTATTAAAACCAGGAAATTAACATTGGTTACAATATTATTAACTAAATTTCAGACCTTGTTCTAATTTCACCAGTTTTTCCACAAGTGTCCTTTTTCTGTTTTAGGATTCATTCCATGATTTTACATAGTATTTGGTTGTCATGGCTCCCTAGTCTCCTCCAATCTCTGATAGTTGCTCAGTCTTTCCTTATCTGGACACTTGTTATGAGTTTCCTTCATTTTGAATTTGTGTAATTTGTCTCACCGTGGAATTGAGTTTGTGAGTTTTTGACAAGAATACCATAGAAGTGATGTGTCCTCAGGGCATCATACCAGCAGGTACATAGTATCGATATGGCTTATTACTGGTGATGTTAACCTTGATCACTTGTTTAGGTTGGTGTCTACTGGGTTTCTCCATTGTAAAGCTACTATTTTTTTCCCCCTTTATCATTAATGAATATCTTGGGGGAGATATTTTGAGGTTATACAAATAACCTGTTTCTCCAACTACAGCAACTGTTTCTGTTGGCATTTGCCTAGTGGTGATTTTTGCATCTTCTACATTCTTTCCAATTTATCAATTGGAATTCTGCAAAGAAGAGCTTCTTCTTCACTCCCATTTATTTATTTATACAATTATTACTTTATATCAGTACAGATTCACACATATTTATTTTGTTTCATGAGTTATAATCTAATGCTATCCTTATTTATTCTGTTGCTTCCGTTGTGCCAATATGAACCAAATTGTTTTTCACTTTTACGTAAAAGTCAGGGCAGGGCCATTTTTCTGTCGCTGGAGTCAGGGCTAGAGAAACCTGTGCTTGGCCCAGGGAGGAGGAGGGCCAGCCACCGAGAAACAGGAGCAGGAACAGGAACGAGTGGAATCTGGCCCAACAGGTTGAGATTGAAGTTTCTGTTGGGGAAGGAAGGGACCCCAAACATCCCAGACCGGCTGATGACGGATGCTTCTCACGGAGACCTCCCTGGGCTTGGCCCTCTTGTAGCCCTTCAGTGTGATGGCATCCACAGAGCAGAGCGCTGTGTGTGAGGAAGCTCAGAAGCCTCCAGCCCAGAGGCTGAAAGAGCAGGGAAGGCAGCCCATTCCCCGCTCTCCATGGGGCCTCGATTCATCGGAAGGGCCTCAGGCTGAGCAGTAGGGGTGAGCCTAGCTTCTGGCCAGGGTCTAAGAATGGACTGGCCTCTGCTTCAAGCCTGTCCTCTTTTTCCATGGCACATCAGGTGGTTCTGACCCCATTCAGTCTATGGGCTGGGAAAACTATGCAGTCGCCTCTGAGTCAGGTAACACTTCCAGACACCATGCTCCAGAGGCCCTGAGAGGACACGCTTTTAGTGAAAACCAGCCTCCTCCTCCTCTTCCTCCTCCTCTTCTTCCTCCTCTTCCTTCTCCTCCTCCTCCTCTTCCTTCTCTTCCTCCTCCTCCTTCTTCCCCTCCTCCTCCTTCTCCTTCTTCCCCTCCTCCTCCCCCTTCCTCTCCCTCTCCCCCTCCTCTTCCTCTTCTTCCTCCTCTTCCTCCACTCCTCCTCTTCTCTCTCACCTTTTTTTTTTTTTTTAACAGAGAGAGGAAACGAGAGAGAGAAATATCACTGTGAGAAACATTGATTGGTTGTCTCCCATATGTACTCAACAGGGGTTGAATCCTTAACCTAGATACTAGTATGTGCCCTGACTGGGAATTGAATCCATAACTGTTTTTGGTGTATGGGATGACACTCCAAACAACTAAGCCACTGGCTAGACAGGACCAGCCTTCTGTGGCAAGCCACCAATGGCCAGAGGCAGGGTTACTTCCTCACCAGACAAACTTTTAGCCTTTCTAGCACCTGGGTGCTTCCTCTTAGAAATCTGTGAGTGGAGTTGCTGGTAGTCATGCCTTTAAGCGTGAAAGTATCTCCAACAAGGGGCCCGGACCTTTGGAGGCACTAGCCCTGTGCATCTTTCCGGGGACCCGGGGTCAGGGCATGGATGGACAGAACAGGACACGCTGATTTCCACCCACAGTCCACAGTTAATGAGGTTGAAACACAGTGGCCTCACCTCTGCTGAGATAACACTTATGGGAGGCATTGGGGAGCAGCAAAGGAGGGAACAATGAGACAGAGTGAGCCTGGCATCTATCTGATCACTCTGTGGGAGTGAGTGCATATGGCAACACAGAGAGATGTGCCTCTCCTGGGACTTGGCTGGGCCTGGCTGGCTCTGGCAAAGTTGCAGACTTTGAGCAGTAGGCAGATGTAGGCTGTTTTCTTTCCATCAGGCCTGTAGGCTGCCTTGGGATACTGCTGTCCAGTATGGGGACTGACAGCGTGGTTATCAGGATAGCCTGAATATAACCAAGCTCACACTCAGACCTGCCCTTTGGCACATTCCAAAGGGGGTAAGGTGTGGAAACCTCTGCCTCTAGCCAACACCGGCAAGATTTTTATTTCCAGTCAATGCTTCAGAAAGATCCTTGCCAGAGAACAAATAAAGGAGACGCAGGGGCATTTCCCTAGCTCTGGCCTGAATGTGCTTCCCTGTTTGTTTATCAGCTGTCTCGCTCTAAACAGTTTGCCGGTGGCCTCTCAGCTATGTTCCTCCAGACAATGGCCACCAGGATCTCAGAGCGTGCCTTTGTCCGGAAACTGCTTCACCTACACCTCCTGCCAAGTTTCTGGATAAACAGACTTTGTCCATCCCTCCTGGTGGGCAAGCAGAACTCTCACACGGAGTCCAAGAGGCAGGTTGTCCAAAAACAAGGCGTTGGCCGGGCTGATCAGAGAGAGAGCAGCAGATGCCTTGGGCCTCTGCAAGGACTATAATTTGTCGCTTGTGATGGGCCAAATCAATTTATATTCAAGGCTAGTACAGGCCTGCTTTGTTATCTGAAACCTTGTTGTTGTTTTAAGTAAGGATACCATTTGGAGCAGAGATAGATGGTGCAGAGAGAATGGAGGCTCTAGGGAGAGGCAGGATTGACTCACATACTCTAGCAACTGGCATAGACAGCCCAAGGCTAGTGGTTCCTGCTCTGTGTTTGCCGGGCTGTAGGGAAAGTCCACAGTGGTGCAGACCCCATTCCATTTGCTTACACTCCCAGAGTGGAGCCTGGTAGAGCTGTAATGGATTCCATGCCAGGATGCAAGAGGAAAGCCAGGTCCCTGAGTACCCGTCTCCTTCCCTCAGGTTCCCCAATCCCATCCCCACCATCCCACCCAAACTGCCCGGGTCTTTTACTTTGGGTGAGCCTCTGATGACCACAGGATTTTTCGCTGAGGCCTCTCCTCCTATGGTTGATTTTTCTTTACCTCTAATATGAAGGGGGAAAAAAAGCTACTGAGAACATTGTAAGGTTTAGCCCACCTCAGTTTCCCGAACTCCAAGTTGCAGAGGTTTAATTTCTGGCGAATGCAGCGAGGAGATTGGGGGATCCTATCTTCTAATCAGCTCCTACGGGAACGGTGGCAGGTCTACCACAGGTTACATAAGCCAAGAATATAGGGACTCTTGTCCCAGCTTGTTTGTAGAGTGGGGCTGGTTGCCCTTGCCCCCAGCTCATTTGTAGGGTGGAGGTTTCGTGGTGAGAGAGGCAGCCAAAAAGACGGAGGCTTAATCCCCACCCAGAGTCCAACACATAAAGTAGGGGTGTCACTCTGAGGGCTGCTTTCTCTGCCTCGGCTCTGGAGCTGGAGCTCAGAGGCTTTTGCCCTCTGAAAGGTAGTCCCATTAGAACAGAGAGCTCCACAGCTGTGCCTGCAGAAAGAAACTTCCTTTGAAAGAGTGCAGGCGTTGAAGACTAAGAGTGATGTTGAAAACAGCGTAGCCTGTGGTGATAAAGAAGAGAAGGATAGCAGCTCCCCTGGAACAACAAGCTAACCCATAGGTCAGCTAGTTGACCAGCAGAAACCAGAAAAAGAAACAGCTCAGAACATCCCTCCTGGAGTCAGAGCAAACATCAAAAACTGCTCCTGCAAAGGGATTTGAATTCATTGAACTAGGCTGTGGGATAATTTATGTGTTAGGAGATTATTGATAACAATGAAACTATCAGCTGGGTCTGATATCCGCAGCGGCAGACAGCTTAACAGGAAAATAAGAGAAAGAGACAGTCAGAAAGAGCCCTGCTAAGACCTTTGTCATCCCCGGGTGACTGTGCACGGGCCCAACCCTGTGCCCTCTGAAGAGCAACATGAGAGGCTTCACATGAACAGGAACCAGACATCATTTAAGAGTCCGGCCAATGTACTAAAAAAATCAACAAGCAGCTAAAGACAAGCCTCCCCCTAGGGTGTGGGTGGGGTTCAACGCTCAGACTTTCCATAATATGTTTCCTAACATGTCCAATTTTAAACAAAAGGAAATTAGAAGACATGCAAAGAAACAGGAAAATATGACCAATGCATAGCAGAAAAAGCAGGCAACAGAAACTGAATGAAAGGGCCTAGATATCATATTAACAAAGACTTCAAAGCAGCATACTTAAAAAAAAAGTAAAAGAAGGTATGATGGCGATGTGTCATTAATGTAGAATATCAATTAAGATAATTAAATTTATATGTAAAAATTAAGTAGAAGTTCTGGAGTTGAAATATATAGTAACTGAAATTAAAATTCAGTAGAAGAGCTTTAAATGTATATATGAACAGGCAGAAGAAAGAATCAGCAAACTTGAAGGTAGAACAATAGTAATTATGTAATCTAAAAAAAAATGAGAGAGGAAAAAAAGGAATGAAGAAAAAATAAACAGAGCTGTAGAGAAATGTGGAACACCATTAAGCACACCAACATATGCATAATGGAATACTAGAAAGAAAGAAGAGAAAAACAGAAAAAAAAATCTAGTAAAAGAAATAATGGCTGAAAACTTTCCAAATTTTAATAGAAACAATCTACATAGGTCAGAGCTCAGGAAAGTGTGAGGAGAAAAAACAAAAAAAGTTCCACACACAGACATATCATGGTAAAACTGCTGACTGCCAAAACAAAGGGGGAAATTTTAAAGCAGCACGAAAAATATGACTTCATATACAAGGGGACTCCAATAATATTTATGTTTGACTTATCATCAAAAACACTGGAGGCCAAAAGGCAGTGGGATAACGTATTCACAGTGCTGAAAGAAAAATATGTCAACCAAGAATCTTATTTCTAGCAACACTTTTTTTTAAGAAAATGAAATAAAGAGCCCCTGGCCAGTTTTGCTCAGTGGCTAGAGCATTGGCCTGTGGACTGAAGGGTCCCAGTTTGATTCCGGTTAAGGGTGCCTGGGTCATGGACTCAATCCCCAGTGGAGAGCATGCAGGAGGCAGCCGATCAGTGATTCTCATTATTGATGTTTCTAGCTCTCTCCCCCTCTTCCTTCCTCTCTGAAAGTAATAAAAATATTTTTTTAAAAAAGAAAATGAAATAAAGATATTCCCAGATACACAAAAACTGAGATAATCTTTTGCTAGCAGTACTTCCTTACAATAAATATTAAAAGAAATTCTCCATGAATACATTTTCTTTTAAATGCAAAACATGCTCTGAAAACTACAAAGCATTTTTGAAAGAAAGTCAGGACCTAAATAAATGGAATGACACCTCATGGTCTTGTGATAGGCCAATATGAAGCAGAAGACTTAATATTGTTAAGATGGCAATACTCTCCAAGTTCATCTACAGTTTCAACACCTAAGATACTCAATATTGATAGTCACTAGGGACACGCAAATCAAAACCACAATGAGATACTTCTTAACACCATTGGAATAGTTATAATTAAAAGACATAAGTGACAAAAGTAGGTAGGAATAGGGAGACTATGGTGATAGAGCAGAAGAATGCTGCTATGTACACAAACGTTCATAGCAGCATTATTCACAGGAGCCAAGAATAGAAACAACCCAAATGTCTATCAACCTATGAATGGTTAAATAAACTATGGTATTTCCATACAATGATATATTGTTCAGCCATAAAAAGGGATGAAGCACTGACACATGCTACAACATGCATGAATCTTGAAAACATACTTAGTGGGGGCAAAAGCAGTCATTAAGGGCCACATATTGTATGATTCCATTTGCATTAAACGTCCAGAATAGGAAAACCCATATAGACAGATAGTATAGTAGTGGTTGCCAGGTCCTGGGGGAAGAGAATTGAATGCTAATGGGCATAGGGTTTCTTTCAGGAGTGGTGAAAACATTTTAAAATTAGAGAGTGCTGACGGATGCACAACTCTGTGAATAATATACTAAAAACCACTGAACTGTACACATTAAAAGAGTGAATTTTATGGCATGTAAATTATATCTCAATATAGCTGTTATTCACAAAAATAATTAAATAGCCAGCTCCTTTTACCCCAACAGTCAAGAAATTTTCAACTTTAAATAGAAACTAAGTTATAAGGGAGAAATTGGGGTGATGAATATTCTATTATTAACTAATTACACTTCCTATTTCCCCTGGAATGAATATCAGTATATTTCACAGTAAGAGGCTGTGACCGAAATATATGTTTCACTGTTAAGTGGATTAATGTCAGATTTTCATGTACACTCGCCTCTAAGACTGAAGTCCATTTATAAAAGGATTTTATGCCTTATGGTAAAAGCCTTTTGGTCACTGAATACAAAGTTCTTGTTTCTGAGAATCTCTTTTGCTTAGTCAGGTTTAAGTGTAACCTGCTTTGCTTATTCATTCATGCTGTTTGTTCTAAGTCATGGTTTTGCGTAGGACAAAGGTGTGAGGTTAGTAGAAAGGGAACTGCCATTTAGAAAGGTCTGTAATATGTCAGACACTCTACTTACATTTCTTGTCAGATGCTCACAGTATCCCTAGGAAGGAGTATCGCCGTCTCCTCTTTGACGATGAAAAGGCAGGCTGATGGGTGTGAATGAGTGGCCCACAGCCACTTAGCCAGAAGTGGGAGAACCCAAGAGAGCCTGTGCACTTTGCTCAACATCAGGCTGCCTTCCAGAGTTCTCATTCCTCTGCAGTTCTTCATGGTACTTCATGCCTTTGATAAATGCGAAAACCTTGGCTACTTGGAGAGTTCAAGGTTGAGGATTATTTTCAAAGGACAGAGTGTGACACCACACATTTTCCAAACTCGTTTTCCATTGCTCCTAGTTGTTCAGCATTTGTTCAACAGTTTGTTAAGCTTCCATCAGGTGCCTAGGCTTGTGCATGCATTAGTTATCTCAAATAATTATATGAATAGGTTCAGTTTTTAGAACTCTATCTATCTGGAGGAGATAGAGGAAGCGGTGCCTCTTTTCTGCTCTAGCCAGAGAGCAAGGGCACAGTGGCCCAGGACAGCGGGCTAATGCACGCACATGTGCATACTTGATCTGTCCTATAAAGTATGCTTGACCTTGAGCTTTGTGGAGGCAGGAACCATGTCTGTTTTGTACCCCACACAGAGTCTGGCCAAGAAACAGGTGTTCAATGACGGTTGGATAAATGATTAAGCAATTTCCTTCACCAATCCACTAGAACGTGGGCTGGTCACGTCAATGCTCTGTGCCTTCATTTCCTCTTTTGTTAATGGGAATAAAGAGAGTACCCATTTCACACGGCAACTCTGAGATCCATGAGACAATACAACGCACACAGTTCGCACTCAATACGCTGTGGTTGTCATTCCCGTTATTACTGTTGGGAGGGCTGAGAGGCACATTCTTCTATGGCAAGAGTGACCTCCTGTCCCCTTTTACCTGGCTACCTGGGTTTTTACTTCTTAAAGCGGAACTGAAGGCTAGCTGGCCCAGCTCCATGGAGCCACACTACTCTGCTGGGGAAATCTTGGTCTGAGACCCAGAGGGTGAGACGGACATAGTAACCCTGGGAGGACACATCCAGTGCCCCTGCTCTGCACATCTTGGGCCAGTTGGTTCCTGCAATCCACTCTCTCTCTCCCAGAGATGTGTGTGTGTGTGGGTGGGTTATGCTTCAGAAATGGTAGTGTTTGACCTCCCAGCACAAGTCCAGAGGAATGCCAGCTAGCTCCTCACCAGGCCGTCCACCTCTGAGCGTGTTGTGTAGATCTGTGAGAGGCTCAAGGCACAGGTCTGTCCCCTCCAGGAAAAGACTGTCTTCCACTGAGCCTATCATGTCACTGTTAAGCACAGAGAGTTCCTTGGGGCCCTGGCTAGTGAGGCCCCAAGACACACCCCTCAAACGCCAAGGCTCTGGGACAGACAGGACCTGCACTCCCCAGGAATAGCCAGCCCCGTGGAGAAAAGGGCTCCTCTGCAGACTGACAGCTGATTTACTGGACTGCGCCCAGGAGCCCCAGCCGGAACTTTGTCTGCCAGTCCTGTGTCCTATTACCAGGCCTTTGCAGCTTTCCTAAAAGGCTCCTTGGATACAGCAATGCCCCAAGAGAAGATGCAGCTCTGGAGTCACCCCAGGTAGCACTGAGGTCCAGCTGCCATTCTCCTCTGGGTATGAGTAGGCTCTCTAAAAGATAGATGGCAGCCTGCAGGAGCCTGGAGCAAGTGGCTGTGGTGACACACGGCCCCCTCCTGTGTAGCATGATATTGACAGGGTTTCATGTTATTGACAGGACTTCTTGAGCCCTACTTAAGGAGGGAAGGGGGACCAGTGTCATGGCTGCATGGCCTCCAATAGGAGAATGATGGAGAGCTGGTCACTGCTCACCCTTCCCAGCACTCCAACTCAGAACTCCTTCCCCTGCGCCATTCCCCAAAAAGAGACCAAATTGACCCACTACTGAACTGACTTTGTGGTCATGCAACCTGTGCAGTCACAAAGGGCCCACACTTGGTTTTAATGTTCTGATATTGACGTCTTGAAATTCTTAATCATTTTTTAACAAGGAGGTTCCAGCCTTTGCAGCTTGCGTGGGGCCTGCAAATTAGGTAGCCAGTCCTTCCCAGAACCTTTGCTCCTGCGATGCCTAGCTCCACTCCTGACAGCCTTCTTCTTCCTTTGCTGTCTCTAAATCTTATCTCCCCTCATCTAAGGCACAGTCCTGACAGAAAAAGTTAAAAATAAAAAAATCACAAAGGAGAGAGACCACATTACCTTCAGAAGAGCTTTTCTGCTCCACCGCAGGTGGAATGGTGATGATGGATGATGGACACATTCATACTCCCACCAAGCTGGAGATCTTGGCTCGGTCCAAGGCAGAAGGCTGTGGTGGAGGCCTCCTTCCCCTAGGCCTGCTGTCACATTCCTTGCCGCAGTGTATGGGATGGAAGTTCATTTTATCCAGCCTTTGGAGTTCGTGTTCAAAGCAGTAGATGCACACAGGTTGTGTAGAGACCTGAGGCACTCACATGCCCTTTTACATGCTATCGCTTCAGACAAAACCCAGTCTCAGAGCCTCAGTTTACTCTTCTGCAAAATGGGTGACACTTCACATCATGAGGCTTTGAAATCTCAATTGCTGATCTTGCTGTGTGTTGGAACAGATCCAAGCTCTTTTTAGACACCTGGGCCAGTAAGTTTTGGAAGTGGGGGTCATTAATTCAGGCGCACATCCTGTCTACCTTTTCCCATCCTTTGGCCAGGCCCATGAATCTGGCCATGCAGCTTCAGAGGGTTTGTGACCTTTCCCGTGAAGCCCATTCAGGGACCCGAGGTGAAGCAAGCCTACTGTGGGTGTGGCCTCAGGACTTTTCCTGGGGTTGTGACTGAGGGCAGAGAGCTGAGTTCCCAGGCCCCATTGTTTATCTTCTGCAGAGCTGTGCTTGGACGTCCCTCCTGTGGCCAGCATCCTGGGCACCAACAGAGGCAGCCTCATGAATCTTACCATTGTCTTGAGGACAAGGGTGTTCTCAAGGACGCCATCCTCGCCTTCACAGTGACCCCTTTGTGGAAGGAAGTGTCTAGGAGAGACTTCTCTCAGGTCTCGGTACTCAGGAGCTTCTGCAGAATGAGATTATCACCGTGTGCACTGCGGTCCTGAGCGCGGAGCGGCTGGGATGCTCAGATCTGGTTTCAGGGCCTCCCTAGCAAGTAGGCAGGGCCCTGGGCAGGGCAGCAGGTGGGCAGTCTCCCCTCAGCTTAGGTATTTTGCAACCCTTCCTCCCCCATGCTTTTCCTTTGCTCCAATTCCCTGGGCTTTTTGTGTAACACTTTTTCGGAATTGTTCTTATGCACACCTCTGTCTGCTGCAGAATGAGGTGTGACAGGAATATGTCAATTCCTGTTTAAATCTATTTTAGGGAAGTTGTGAGCATTAGGAGCTAAATTGCTTTGTGACTGTCAATGAAGCATCACCACCAGCAAGTGGAGCTGGGATGGTGGTGGGACGAGAAGCAGAGGCTCTTGGCTCTGGACCAGCGATTTCCATCTCTTGGCACACACAACCTGATGACTAAAAGTCTGGAGGAAAAAAATTTGTGCCGATCTGACAAAAAAAAAGTTGTAATTTTGATTCATTCACACCAGATGGCTGTTGTTATGTTGGCTGTTGTTGTTTTTTTTATTTGACAATCTGTAGGAAAAGAGGTCAGTGCCCCTGGCTAAATAGTCAGGTATTGTGTATTTTAAAAATTCTTGTGGCCCTGTGGTGTGCTGTGGCACACTCCTTGAAAATCACTGCTCTAGACCAATGGTTGGCAAACTGTGGCTCTCGAGCCACATGCAGCTCTTTGGCCCCTTGAGTGTGGCTCTTCCACAAAATACCACGCGGGCACGCACATACAGTGCGACTGAAACTTCGTGGCCCAGGCATAGAAGTCAGTTTTTGACTCTCAAAAGAGATATTTGGCTCTGTTGACTAATGAGTTTGCCGACCACTGCTCTGGACCAATGATCTGGCCACACACAACAACCTCCTGACCCACAGCCCCCAAATACTCATTGGCACCTGCTTATTTTTTAAATAAATGAAAGTTCATTGGACACATGTTGAAATTTGTGCAACCTCCCTTGAGACTTTGCTGACTTGACTTAAGTCAAGAGCTGGGAGGAACTGGAACGCTGGCTGAAACCCTCACATTACCCGATCAACCAGCAGAGACTTGTGAGAGCTACAGTAGCCCCAGGGGCCTGGGGAATGAGAGGGCCCCACTTCTGGGAAGGCTGGGTAGGAAGGAGGGTGGAGCACTGTAGATGGGAGATAAGGGTACATCCCCTCTGGCTCAGTGGGGCCTGATCTAGGCTTCTGGTGTTCACAGGGTTCTCTAGAGGAGTCTCCTCAGCGTATATAATCACAGACCCCCTGGGACCACTTGCACTTTTTTTTTAAATATATTTTATTGATTTTTTACAGAGATGAAGGGAGAGAGATAGAGAGCTAGAAACATCGATGAGAGAGAGACATCAATCAGCTGCCTCTTGCACGCCCCCTACTGGGGATGTGCCCACAACCAAGGTACATGCCCTTGACCGGAATCAAACCTGGGACCTCTTAGTCCCCAGACTGTCTCTCTATCCATTGAGCCAAACCGGTTTCAGCACCACTTGCACTTTTAACAAGGCAGAGGAAACTTTATACCTGGACCAAGTGACCATGCCCCCTGCCCTGCTCCTTAGAAGTTTCTAACACCTTCGCTCCATGCTCTGACGCCTCCTGAAGTAGACATGCCACCTCTGCTTCGTACCACTGTGCAGCTGAGGGTCACCCGTCACAGCGTGGCCTCAGCTCACTTCTCACTGCGTGATGCCAGCAGAGCCAGGGCTTCACACTCCCTTTCAGAAGAGGAAGGGGCTCTCAGGGAGACAGTGACTTGCCCCTGTTAGTGGTGCAGAGCCCACCCCAGGGCCCTTTGCACAATGGCGAGCCTGTCCTTGGATGCTGTACTGATCCCCCCGGAGCTGGGCTGGGGCTGGGGCTGGGCCTGCTGGGTTTGGGCTCACACCTCTCGCTGTTTTCTCTGGCAGTGGAACCTGGTGTGTGACGAGGACTGGAAGACGCCGCTCACTTCCTCCCTGTTCTTCGTGGGCGTGCTCATTGGCTCCTTCTTTTCCGGCCAGCTGTCAGACAGGTGAGGAGGCTAGGAGGAAAGGTGGGATAGAGACCCTTGTCAATTCCCTCTTTGTCTTGCGATCAAACTGAATTCAAGGTGTTTCCACCCTTGAAAGGAGGCCCCTCATGCCAACAAGTCCGTGACAGAAGGAGCCACGATGCCTCCTGTTTTTCCTACCCTCAGCCCCTTTCCGGGTCCCACTGGAAAGTGGGTCCTTATATTACCAGACTCTTCAAAAAAGGTGCACAGCTGTCCAGCCGGTATGGCTCAGTGGTTGAGCGTCAACCTATGAACCAGGAGGTCAAAGGGGGCGGGGGCCTTGGGGAAGGGGTTTCTGTGATCTGAACTGTGAGAAAGAAACACGAATGATGAAAGAGAATCATTGATCAGCTGCCTCCTGCATGCCCCACACTGGGGATCGAGCCCACAACCCAAGCATGTGCCCTTGACTGGAATCGAACCTGGGACCCTTCAGTCCCCAGGTCGACGCTCTAGCCACTGAGCCAAACCAGCCAGGGCTGGTGGCAGCTTTTACCTGTGGCTCGTTCTCAAGTGATTTATTTTCAAGTGGTCCTTGCCTAAGTTGCTCTGTGCTGTTGAAATATGGTGGTTCCACAGGAGGCTTAGACTCTTACAAGGTAACTCCTGGGCAGATGGATGCCTGAGACCTCACCAAGGAGGAACCGGAGAGGATGTGAATGACAGAAAAGCCTGCCATTCTCCCCCTACCCCCTCACCCCCAAAATGAAGTCTATGGCAGTGCCTGATTCGGTGCTTCCCACACACCGGAGTTGCAGTGCCGCTATGACCTGCCGGGGCCATGTTTTGTGCTGTGCCGTCCTCTGCAGGTTTGGCAGGAAGAGCATCCTCTTTGCAACCATGGCTGTGCAGACTGGCTTCAGCTTCCTGCAGATTTTCTCCATCAACTGGGAGATGTTCACCGTGTTATTTGTCATTGTTGGCATGGGCCAGATCTCCAACTATGTGGTCGCCTTCATACTAGGTAAGAATGGCTTCTTAACTCTTGGGGCTTCTCTTTCCAGCCCTCTGAGAGGCCTGGGAAGAGGGGGGCGTGGAAAAGGGCACAGGGAGTGCTCTTACCCAGTACAGAAGGAAGCACCTCAGCCTGTGAGCTGTGCTTCCAAAATGGGGTCAGCTTGGGATGTGGGGGTGGGGGTCCTATAGCCGTAACTCTTTGATCAGACATGGACGAGGCAGACACTCACAGGGAGCCAGCTCTGTGCTGGATCCTAAAATGTGGTGGTGACTAAGAGTTCAGGCTGGTGGGAACCAGCTACATAATAACCGAGACACATTTCGGGAGCATAGGGCTTGAGAGAGGCATAAAGGGGAGCCACTGGGGGAGGGATTCCCGTGATCTGAGCTGTGAAAGCTTGCAACTTCTGCCTTGGACGGGGTAAAAGAGTGTTCCTGGTAGTTGTGCACAGCTCACAGGGGGACTTAGGAGACTGGTGTGGCCGGTACACAGGTGGGAGAGGCACATGTCAGACAGGAGTTCGGTGCCAGCCCGCCTCCACCGTTGGGCAGATTGGCTTGCACCCGAGAGCATATCAGCTGTGTGCAGGGCCAGCCTCGTTGCTGATAGCAGTCTCGCCTGTGAGCAGCTGCCTTGCTTTTGGAATATCAGGCTGCCAGCTGGAGGCCAGGAGAAGGTCCCCAGGGCCCTCACCAGCTTTTCCTAAAGAGGAAGTGAGGTGAGCCCCAGGCAGGTTGATCAGGGACACCACAGGAGTGAGGGCCCCTCACATGCTCTCTGAGCCCACCTGCTCTCTGAAGAGGTGAGAGAAAGGGACACCTCTAGGACAAAAGACACCAAATGCCATGTCAGTGTGATGATATACCGTTGTGGGCTCACTGCTATCCCAGTGCATCCCTGTTGTCACAGTGTAATGATTAGCAGTGCACCTTTAGTGAAAGTCTAATGATGCTTCTTATCTCAAAAGCCTGGATCAGCTAAGACAATTCTAATCCCTTTTGAGTATGGATGACTCATTGGATTTAGAGCTGCTGTGTTTTCTTAGTCGAGGATGTGTACACCCTTTGTCGGGTTGCCAAGACGGAGTCATTCAAATTCCACTCCTTTAATTATTTGTGAAGAGCCCTTGCCATGGGCCCAGCCTGGGTGTCTAAAGTGGGGAGGAGGGGAGGGCATGTTGAAGCCACATGGACCTGGTAGATAGCACCCTCTTCACAGGCTCCAGCAGGAAGGGGGCCTCTCTCTTCCCCGTAGGGAGAAAGAGAGGGGCAAGTGTTTTGTTTGTTTGTTTTTAAGAAAGTAACTTGTATAAGGGACACCGACTTTCAGGACAATGAGGCTGGAAACCAGAAATTGGAGGAATTTGGGGCCAAACTTGTCTGGTGGGGCCCAAGGACACAGGGTTTTGGGGCACAGCAAAGTCTATCCTTCTCATAGTCTACATTCCCCAGAATCTGTCTTCCTTGTGGTGACCTCCCCAGCATCTGAGAAGCCCTATGTATGGCTCTGCTTGGGCCAGAGACTAAACAGGTTTCTTCAAAACAGCTGTGCCAGAGGCCAGCACACCCTTGCAGGAGGACATGGAGGCCCAATGGAAGTAGAAGGCAGAGAACCGTGGTGAGGTTAGGGAATCCCTGTCTCTGGGATTGGGAGCCAGGTGGGATTTGTGCCAGGCAGGGCCTCCTTCGGGTTCTGCTGAGTGGCCGGCAGTGAGATCTGCCTTCCCAGCGGCACAGGGGGCTTCGGGGGTCACGGAGCCTTCCCTGTATGACTGGATGAGGCCGGGGCAGCCCACCCTAAGTGTCTTGCAAGGAAGGCTGCCCAGTTGACCCTGACACTACAACCTACTCCTCTCCCTGCTGCCCATGCTGAGAAGAGGGAGAGGGCCACGGGGGAAAGAAGATCACGGAAGATCAGGCAGAGCCTAGACTTACCAGCGGGAATCAGCGGGCAGGACACTGGGTGCAGCATCGGCCAGGGCCCCGGGCTGTTGTAGGGTGCTCTGGAGCCTCCCTAGCTGTCGTTTTACTCAGCTGTGCTCTGGGGGAAGCTGTTGACTTTGTGTCCTTGTACGGGACTCGGTGTTGGGTTTTCAGGTCTGAACCTTCTTGAGAGAGTCACTGAAAACCAACCTGACCCTGGAACCTGCAGGCTCCCTCCTCAGCGCCAGGGGGTGCGGTGAGGCGACAGGACCAGTCAGCACAAGGGCACTCTGTGGCCGGCTTACCTGCAGCACAGCAGCTCCCTCTGGCGTTTCAGGGCTACCATGGTGAATTTCTGGTTTTGACTAAAATAAGACAAAGCTTGGAGTCTGGGCTCACAAATTCTGTCTAGGCCTTCCCTTTGCCCTCTGGCTCTAGAGAAGGCTCTCCAATGACAATCTCCAGTTTTAAGACTCTTCACATTAACATTAACTCAAAGATCTGAATTCCTCCCATTCTCTAAGAAATGGATCCTCTCCTTGCTCTGCTTTTTAAAAAGCCTGCCAGTCATAGGAGACAGGAAAAGAGGCGAGAAGAGCAATGCTCCCTAAGGGAACATAAAGGGTAACCTGGAGAGGAGGAATGGGACTGGTTTAGGAGGAAATGACCACTCAGGACCAAGGACACTGACCCCCCCCACACAGTCCAGCGGCCGTTACAACCTACTACTGTTTCCCAGAAATAATGCCTTCAACCTGTCCACAGCTTGTGGGTAAAATGCCAGCGGCATCCCTCATAACTAGCTGCTTAAATTTATTCCGCTCACTTAACTGCCTCCTGTCTGGAATGAGCCATTAATTTTAATATTTTCCCAGTACTCCTAACATCAACCTCCTGTGCAGTATTTGTTCCAGTATGTTGAACTATTTAAAGCTCTGATAGTTTCATTGATTAGTAGGCAACTGATTGCATCTACCTTTATTACTTTGGCTACCAGAAAGCTTGGGAAAAATTGAAATTTAACTATACCAACTATGCAGCCTTTATCAGTCACATATTTTTCAATGTTTTTAAATTGAGATATAATTTGTATACCGTAATACTCTTTTAAAGCCTATCACTCAGGGGTTATTGGCATACTTACGATGTTATACAACTATCAACTCTGTTTAACTCCAGAATGTTTCATCACCCCCAAAACACACTCTGTACCCATTAGCAGCCATTCTCCATTTCCCTCTTTCCCAGCAACTACAACCACTAATGTACTTTCTGTCTATATGGATTTGTCTATTCTGGACATTTCTGAGAAATGGAATCATATAATATGTGGCCTGTGATGAATCCTTCACTTAACATTTTCAGGGTTGGCTGATGTCGTAGCATGAATCAATATCCCATTGTAAGAACAGGCCACATATTGTTCATCCACTCATGAGAGGATGGACATCGGGTTGTGTCCACTTTTGGGCTATTATGAATAATGCACCATGAACATTCAAGTATGATATTTTTGTGGATATGTTTTCAGTACTTTAGGGCAGTGGTTGGCAAACTGCGGCTCACAAGCCACATGCGGCTCTTTGGCCCCTTGAGTGTGGCTCTTCCACAAAATACCATGCGTGGGCGTGCACATACAGTGCGATTGAAACTTCACGGCCCGTGCACAGAAGTCGGTTTTTGGCTCTCAAAAAAGAAATTTCCATCGTTATACTGTTGGTATTTGGCTCTGTTGACTAATGAGTTTGCCGACCACTGCCTAGGGTATATACCTAGGAGTGGAATTGCTGGGTCTTATGGTAATGTATGTTTAGCCATTTAAGGGACTGCCAGACTTTTTCCAAAATGATCAGTTGCATATTTTAATTCTTTACTCCAAGACATAACTGTTAACCTTTATATTTTATTTTAATGCTGTCATCATTGTATTACATTCAAAATCTTCAAGGGATGAAATGGGATAGAAATACATTTAAAAAGATGCAGAAATTTGCTGATAACCCTTGTTTGCACCGCACTATGTGAGGGAAGAAGCAAGGACTCACTCCTGTTTTCAGGGAGCTCACATCTGCTTGGCAGAGGCTGAGAATACAGTTATTACTAAGGACATGGGTCATCATGGGTGAGGCAGGATGGGGGTACAGGTCACTTTTATGGGTATACTCAGAGATAGGAAAGGTTACTTATAACTAGAATGATCTCTGAAGGTTCATAGAGGGGAGATAGGAGGCCCTGAGCAGGGGAATACATTTGTTAACTTGAAGAGAATTCTGAGTATTTTCTGGGGAGCTAGGAGAGGTTTTGCTGCCTTCCACTGAGTCTCTTGGTCAAAGGCACTGTACTTTCTTCCATCATTCCCCTAACACCTAGCACATTTTGACTGTTTGACCAGAATAAAGGAATTATGTTCTTGAGCCCCTACCATAGGCCAGACACTCTACAGTCACTTTACATGCATTAACTCAGTTCCCATAGTAATAACCTCATACAGTAGGACTCTGAGGCACTTGAATAACAAATAAGCATGAAGGAGCCCAGGAGCCCCTGTGTCCTACCTCATATCCTGGCAACTGCACCATGGTGTTGTGTTGTGGCCTGGGCTCAGCGGCAGGCCTCTGTTGGTCATTCAGGGAGGGGCAGGTCTTGCCTCCACGGGGAATGGATTCAGTAGTGCCTGCCTGGATCTGGGGCTGACTACCACAGAAAGGCCCTATTCAGCGTGGAAGGGAGTCTGGCCCTCTCCGAGTCACTCCTTCTTGGAGAGAGTGCTTGGATAGTTGGTGGTGGCAATCAGTGGGCAAACATTCTGGCCAGAGATGCCCCTGTAGCTTAGATGTCAGAGTTTTACACCCGAGAGGCACCCAGAGGCCCTACCAGACCAAGACCAACTGGTCTCCAGCTGGTTCAAAGACCAGCCCGGGCAAAGAAAGTGCAAATCAAACCCTCCCTTCTGAAAGGAGATATGGCCTCACCCACACGTGTCTCCTCCATAATCTCCTGCTTGATAGGGCCTAGGCTCGGTCCCCAGATTATTTATTTCTAGACGTTACCCATAGGTCAAACAGACTTGCCCAGTCAGTGTTGCTCAGGGGTTAAGTGTTGACCTATGAACCAGGAGGTCACAGTTCAATTCCTGGTCAGGGCACATGCCTGAGTTGTGGGCTGATCCCCAACAGAGGATATTTAGGAGACAGCGATTGATGATTCTGTCTCATCATTGATATCTCAGTCCCTCTCTCTCTCTCACTTCCTCTCTCCGAAATCAATAAAAATATACACTTTTAAAAAAACAGACCAGACTTAAATCCTGGCTGCCCCCTCTATTACATATGTTTGAATTTAGGCAATGTCTTCCAACTCTTTTAAGTCTCAGCAAATTACATTATAAGATAGAAGTAATATTCTTCTATAATTATTGTGAAGATTCAAAAAAATAATACAGGTAAACACTTAATCTAGAATCTGGACACAAATGCCTACTCAAAAAAAAAAAAAAGCTAGCTGTGATGATGATGGTGATGGTTTAGGAAGGTGATTATCTAAAAGTCAACGAGCAGAAAGTCATGCTAACAAGCAATTATCCAGGCTCGTGCCATCCATATTGATCCATGCACAGCAGGGCAAAGAGGTAGATTTACGAAGCATCTGTCCCCCTTGGTTACTCAGCAAAGTTAGAACAACTCTGTTCTGGCCCGGGACCCAAATGAGGGAGATGGTCCAGGAATCTAGTGGTATAACTTCTCTCTCTGACCAGGGGCATGGAACTATGAGGGAGATCCCTTGGCCTCATGAGTCTACAATATTTCTCACATGGTCCTGTGCACTTTCTGTTTTCCACAGCCAAGTCCTCTGCCACTTCACAATCCTGAATCTCTGCTCAGGAATAAAACACCCCCCGCTCATTTCTATGTCTTGATAATCACAGGCAACGTGTTTAGAAACCATGCCATGGGCAGTCTTCCCGTGAAGTGGTAGGAAGGTCATTAATGAAGTAAGAAAAGATCTGGAAATAACATTCATGATCCTCAAAATGGTCAGGCCCGATCCTTGGGAATGAATTTAGGGCTGAGAAATGCCTGGGTGGTGGGGTCTCTTGTCCACAGTCTAGGATGAGCGAGGCACCAGTAGTGGCCATGTCTGTCAGTCTGGTTTTAGAAATGGCTGTTTCAGAGGGAGCCTCAGAGGCGTAGGGTTCAGTCAGGCTGAGTAAGGAGGAAGTGGAGCGAGGGCCAGAACAGGTAGGCGTGGGAAAACAGTAATTTTACTACTTCTCTCTAATTAGCCCCTTATTCTTCAGTCTGTGCTTAGGGCATTTAAACATGATGGAGAAAAGCGGTCCTGACAGCCAAACCTGAATGACGTTAGCATGTTCTATTTTGTACTTTCCGGGCTACTTCTCTGTAGTGGTGGAAAGGCCTCAAACAAAAGGCGGAGCGCTTGCCCTTGGCCAGGTCTCCGCCCCCGGGGACCACAAGCGGACTCTGTGGAAAGAGCCCGGAGCTTCGCAACAACAGAAGGAGCTTGTTCTTGGATTCCAAAAGGCGGGCGGCGTCTCTGGGAGAACTGGTGCCGAGCCAGCCATTGTGCGGCTCTGAGCAGAGCAGGACCCGAGAGCCACCTGCGTGTCCTTTCCCAAAACAGATCCCAGCACCGAGCAGTCTTGGGCCTTTGTGCTGTTCTGGGAAAGCTCGGTGGAGTTCCCTGCGTGTGTGGCCGGCTCCAGGGCCGCTGCCTGCCAGGCCAGCAGAACAGCGCCTTCTTTCTTTCCCGTCTAATTGGCCTGGTCTGCCTGGGGCTGATCCCTGGGCACAACGTGGCTGCAGGAGAACTCAGCCCCTGGCTCCGGGCCTGTTCTGTGCACAGCCCAGAGCCAGCTGGATCCCATGTATCATTTCTCAGGGCTCAAGGGAGGCTGAGAGTGTCCTAGCACCACTCCGTGACTGAGCTCTCCAGTGTTTGCCGAGAGACCAGTGTCTGTCTGTACGGTGGAGAACAATGGGAAAGTCTCAAGGCACGGTGCCCCCACGAAGCGCCTCGGAGGAGCCCCCACTGTTTCCTGGACCACCTCTTGCTCCCCACCCTGGGGCTCTGGTTTTGGAAATGTGGCATTCTCCAGGAGAGGTTACCTCTTGGTGCTGGGCTTGCTATTTCTAAGACCTGAAATGATCTTAAAAAAAAAAAAAAAAAAAAACCATGAAAACTTAGCTTTCTTTAAGGTGATAAGTCTTGAGTCACTTCCCACCTCCCTCCACCCTGACCACTCCTGCCCTGGGCCATGAGAAAAAAAAAAAAAAAAAAAAAAGGCTTTTCTCTTCTGTAAGTGACTGTAGGTTGAACTCTAACTGCCAGGTAATGATGTATAAAGCAAATATTAAAGTGAGTTAAAATGCTAATATTCCTCCCTTGTTTTGAACAGGAACAGAAATTCTTGGCAAGTCAGTTCGTATTATATTCTCTACGTTAGGAGTGTGCACATTTTTTGCAGTTGGCTACATGCTGCTGCCACTGTTTGCTTACTTCATCAGAGACTGGCGGATGCTGCTGCTGGCGCTGACCGTGCCGGGGCTGCTGTGCGTCCCGCTGTGGTGGTGAGTGTGGCTCAGCCCCAGACAGCCCCCTGCTGCTGGCCAGCACAGCCTGGAGCCGAGAGCCTGGTGCTGACCCTGGTGTGATCTCACTGGAACTGGCTGAGGCTGGGCCTCGAAGCCCAGAGACTGTTCTCCTGGCTGGGTGGTTCTGTGTGCTGGGGTTTAATTCTCCCTTGTCCCACAAAGCACCCTTCTCAGGAAACCCAGCCTTTGCCCTCCCCAGTCTTGTCTGCTGTTGGTGGCGATTCTCATTTGTGGAGATGGTCTTGTTGGGTTTTGTTGTTTAGAACTCCATCGCCCCTCCAACCCCAGGTGTTTTGACACTTTTCTCTAGGAACTCTCTTTCTCCCTATGGACTCAACGAATGTAGTTTCTGTCCTTAAGCATCTACGGAGCGCCTATTTATCTGCTTTGTCTAGAAGGGGGAGAGAATTACTTCCCTTTAATGAGTTGTCAGAGAAATGACCTCTTCTCTCCTCCCTCAACCCGCCAACCCCATTTTGACACATGAGTATGGGAATCACACAATCACAAAATCGCTAGCCCTTGGTTTTTCCCTTTCTGGTTATATGGGAGATTTCGGGTGAGAGAGCAAATTAAGAAAAATGGAATCTGGTCCCAGCCATACCCTCTTTTTGGGAAGTCCCCATTTCTTTGTTTTTTCACATTTAAGCAAGAGGAAAGAGGATTTCTTCCATCATTGGGTCTGGCTCGCTCTCACTCTCTCGCTCTCTTGCTCTCTCTCTCTCTCACAATTCTTTTTTGTTTGGTTTCAGGACATCAAAATCAAATCTCCCAGTAGTGCCCTGGTCAGTGTAGTTCAGTGGTTAGAGTGCTGTCCCATGCACCAAAGGGTTTCAGGCTTGATTCCCAGTCAAGGGCAGGTACCTAGGTTGCAGGTTCGATCCCCCGGGTTCAGTTGGGGAGTGTGCAGGAGGCAATTGATGTGTGTCTCTCACATTGACGTCTCCCCTCACTCCCCCTCTCTCCCTTCTACTCTCTCTAAAAATCAATGGAAAAATATCCTCAGATGAAGATTAACAACAGCAACAACAAATCTCCCAGCAGTGACTGGTTTTATCGAACTGTTGGAGTTCTACCTACTTGCACAGTGAATGCTTCTTTGATCATTTTTTGGAACTCACAAATTAGGCTAGTCCTCCTGGCTGCCCTGTCCTGTGGACACGCTGCCTGGAGAGGTGCCTAGGAGTTCGTTATCTTGCTGCAAGTGTTATGCAGCCATAGAGGCTAATAGGTAGCACATATTGGCCTTGTTGAACCAGATGGCTCAGGTTGGACCCACTCCAAGCGACTATCTTCTTATGACCTCTAAGACTCTATGGTTTACCAGTGTAAATTTTTGGCATGGGTGTGCATGGGGGGAGAGAGCACCTTTTCTCCCCTTATTTCCCTGGAATTTGAGAGACAGTGTGTTAAAGATTAGCTACTATTCTGATTTGGAGGTTCCCCCTGGAACCCAATCTGATGGTCCGAAAAACTTAGGTGAACAAGGGCAGGCCGTTATCTACCCAGCTCTGCCTCCAAGGATAGCAAGGGCGATTTTCTGGAACAGGAGTCACCACCACCACCACCATCATCACCATCATCATCACCCCCTCTAACCACAACTCCTTGCTAACTGAATCTAGTGTAAATGCTTTTGGTGACCCAGTGCTCTCTCTGAAGATACAAGACAAGATTATTCATAGGTTATTTCCTGCCTCTTCAGATGAATGATTTTAACAATTGATGTTCCTGGCTCTCATCCTTTTGGCATAAGAGACCAGTACTTTTAACATATGTTATAATCAAACTTATAACTGTATACTTCTATGAGAGAGAGACACAGAGAGAGAGACTGAGAGAGACAGAGAGAGAGACAGACAGAGAGAGAAAGAGAGAGAGAGAGAGAGAGAGAGAGAGAGAGAGAGAGAGAGAGAGAATAAAAAGAGAATGATTCTGATTGACTAAGAGATTCGTAGGGATTTTAACTTATGGGACTTGGATCTTTCCCTCGGGACCAAATAGCACAGCAAGGAATCACTCTGATAGATCAGCCCCCTGAGCTTCCAGCTGAGAAGGCCCATCCATGAGGAGTGGCCTCACTCATTCTTGCCCTGAGGAGAGTCCTATATCCTGCTGCCCCCTGGCTGGCCTGGGAGTGCTCCTGGCTGTGGGCACACTGTTCAGGGCCAGCACCGCCCCACACAGATGCAGTCGAGGGCCAGCACTACAAGCTGCGTGTTGGTCCTGCAAGGTTAAAACAATAGTCTTACCATTTTCCTACAAAAACAGAATCACTTTATTCTGAACATCTTGTCCTTACGGGTGGGCCTTCCTGAAGCGATGCTGGAACGATGGGCTGGGAGGGTGTGGGATGCTTCAGGCTGCTGGGCTCTCTGCTACCCATCAGTGAGTGACACAGACTCTCCGGCAGGCCCCTCCCCTGTTCATTGTAAATTAAAACTACAGAGATACTATCATATAACCTCGTGTGGTGCTCCACTGACTTTTTAAGTGGTCAGCTGGACTTGATTCTTCCTACACCAAACCCCAAGGCTGTTCAGCAGTAGAGATTGCAGTCAGCCTGAGTACATGGGCTGGAAATGGGAGGAGGCTTGGGGACTTTTTACATCCCTAGTTCCCTTTGAAAGGCTTGCCCACAAGTTTGAATGGAGCAGGTGAAAGAGGTGGGGAGGGAGCCCATAGATGCAACGTGGGGAAAGCTTTGCAATATCCAGCTGCCTACACATTAGGAACCTGAGGCCCTCAGGCCTGTAGTAAGAAAAATGGGATATTTTTAAGAACAACCTGGTTGGGGAAAGATACTGCTCACAAGCCAAAGTGCCCATGATGTACACAGTGGCTGTGTGCAAGACCCCTAATTCTGCACTAAGACAGTAGTCACTAGCCACGTGCTGCTTTTCAAATTAAAATTGGTTAAAAACAGAGGAAATTAAAATTCATTTCCTCAGTCTCACTAGCTCAATAGCTGCACGTGGTTAGTGGCTACTGTACTGGACAGCCCAGCTCTAATTACTGACGGTCAGTGATTTGACATTATCACGGTTGCAATGGGGACCACGTAAGAGCATCTTCTGAAAACTGCAAACAGGGTTCAGTTTCCAATCATAGTGCTGGGAGGCTGGGACAGGGAGCTGGGGTTGACTATTTGATCAGTTGTCTTTTGCTCTGAGATCATTCGTCTTGAGGCCTTTGAGGGGCCCACTTAAGTAGAGGAGGCCTCTGTATCTGCTACACGTAATTTACTTTCTAAGTACTGATGAATAGGTAAGGAAAACAAGAATGGCTAAGAGATTCTAAGAAATAAAAAAATGTGAATGAATTTAAAAATACAATGAATATACACATGATAAATAAAATAGGAAAAGAAAAAATAGAAAAAATAAGAAAGAAGTCAATTGTGTTAGACCATCAATTAAAATGTAGAAAGATTGTATAATTTTTGAAATTAACTTTTTTTCATATAAAAAAAAAAGACAACATGGGCTGTCTCCCCAGATCTGGTTTGGGGGCTCCACTGACCCGTGAAGTGGAGAAGGACAGCCCACAGGAGGAGTCAGGGCACCCACCTTCTCCTCTGAGGAGCACAGATACCCCAGCCATCCTAACACATAGACTTGAGCGCAGCACAGCTCTGGCTCCAGGGAGTCTCCTAGGGACAGCCATGCGGAGAGACACTGGGCTGTGTTTCTTTTTAAGAGCCACACTTGGCTGCTAAGTTTGTGATGGCCGCCTCCAGCTCCCCTGGCTTAAACCCACGCACAGTTAATGTTACACCTTACACTGCTCCTGGCTTCAAATACAACTGAGGATCAGAGTCTTGTGATTTGTGCAGAACTTTGAAACGTGAAGGTGCTTTTTATTTATTCCTGTAATCCATTATTTATTAATGGAAATATGAGGCCTCAGCTTTAACAAAAACAAACTAGAATCTTACATGATGAACATTATTTGGGGAACAACTTATGGTTAATAGTATCAAACCCTGCCTTTGTGAAAAGTTATAAACCATTAAAAATGAATTCTAGGTTTATTCCTGAATCTCCACGGTGGCTGATATCCCAGAGAAGATTTAGAGAGGCTGAAGATATCATCCTAAAAGCTGCAAAAATGAACAAAGTAGCAGTCCCGGCGAGGATTTTTGACTCTGTGGAGGTAAGCATTTGCAGATGCTTTCTCTTGATGTCAGTCACGCATTCTTGATCTTAATGGAATTTAATTTAATTCAATATATTTTGAGTGCCCACCAAGTACCAGACTCTGTTCAAGGCCTTAGAGTCACACCAATGATTAAACTCTGAGGTAAAACCCACCATGAAGAGATGTGTGTGAATTAAATGCTATAATATATGTAAACTGCTTAGCATAGAGCAAGTGTCAACTAAACATTAGTTCCCTTCCTTTTTGCTAGTCCATCTCCAACTTTTTATTGGTATTGCTCCATATCATTGATGCAGCTACATACTGGTGAATATTATATATATATTTGAGGCCCAGTGCGTGACATTCATGCATGGGGGGCAAGAGGGGTCTCTCAGCCCAGCCTGCACCCTCTCACAATCTGGGACCCCTCAGGGGATGTCCTCAGGGATTCCTGTGGGATCAGGCCTAAACCAGCAGTCAGACATCCCTCTTGCAATCCAGGAACGCTGGCTCCTAACTGCTCGCCTTTCTTCGTGCCATGAGGCCCATTGGACCTGAACTGGATGGGCCCACGGAGGGAAAGGGAGCTTGTGCTTTCCCAAAGCCCAGTCACTTCCCCTGCTCACCTCCCAGGTAGAGTCCTCTTTAGGAGGATCTGCAGAGCCCTGCGCCAGCAAATGCAGCCTGCTCGGGATGGTGATGGAGAGTCTGCCAGATGCTCATGTTAGCCATATACCCATTTCGCAGGAGAGGAAACGGAAGTACAGAGAAGTTAAGTAATTTCCCCAGGATCTCACAGCTAGAAGTCTCCCTAGATCTCTCCAGTGCCAAAGTGCATGCACTTACCAGGCTTCTTTGCCTGATATGAGGAGCAGTGGTGTTAACTTGGACAGGAAAGCAATCTCCAGCTTCTCAGATTTCCTTTCTGAAGCATCTCCAACTTGCTTGGTGCCTGGTCCAAAGGCATTTTGGTGGCTCCACACAAGCCAAGCATGAGCACTGGGTACAAGAATGTTCTTGTCCTGAGGCTTCCGAACCCGGCTGCCTATCACAATCACCCAAGGGACCTTAACATGCAGATTCCCAGGCATCTGCCATGTGCGCGTAAGGAGAGAGTGTGATTAAGCAGGTTCAGGTGGGACCTAGCAACCTGTATTTTCACAAGGGCCCTGGGGAAGCACCAAACGTCAGCACAGGTCTGACTCACGGGTCCCTGCTCTGTGCACGGCACTACTCTCAGAGTCCCCCAGGTTCCCTCCAGCTGTGCAGGGACTTGGCTTTGTGGCCATAGTAGAGCAGCATGCTCCAAGTAGTGTAGAAGAAACAAGGTAATGTGCCTGTGAGCTGCGTGAGGAGGCGTCTGATGAGTCCTGAAAGAAGGATGCTAATATCTGGGGAACACCAGCTACAAAGGTAGGCTGGCACCCTCACTTCTTTTATCATAAAACCTCCTTCCTCAGCCTCATTGTACACACACCATAGGGCCACAAAGTCCTTGCACTTTATCCCAAAGAGATTCCCCACCTCAGAGCCTTGTAACTTTTTAGTTTTAATGCTAATAAGCTTGGTGATCTAGATTCCTAACATATGGCAAGTTAACATCAGTAAATTAAAAGTAAAGGAGAGCTCAGAGGGAAGGTGGAGAGGGGTGGGTAGGAAGAGATTAACCAAAGAACGTATATGCACAGCCCATGGGGATAGTGGGGTGAAGACCTGGGGCAAGGGGCAAGGGCAGGCTAACAGGGGTCAATGAGGGAGAAAGGTGGGGGGAGACATATGTAGTCTTTCAATAATAGAGTTTTTTCTTGTTGTTGTTGTTTTTTAAGTAAAGAAGGGGAGCCCATTGACAGAAGTAAGAAATTGCCACTCACCACTAACAGCTAGCATCTTCTCGATGGCACAGTAATAATGTTAACGGCTAAAATGTATTGGGCATTTACATAGTTCAGGTATATGCTAAGCTACAATTAATCTTCTTAACTCCATATATATATATATTGTGGGGACACCATGGTATACCTCCAAAATGTATACATACTTAACAGCTGATAGTTCAATTGATGTGTTTTTTTTTTTTTCACGTTTAACCCATTGGAATTGTTCAAAGTGTGTATAGTTTTTTGGGGGCATCCTATTTTACAGAGAAGTAAATGGGGGCTGAGAGAGGACAAATAGTAACTTTCCCAAGGTCCCACAGTTAAATCTGCTCAAGTCTGTTCTGACTCAGAGACCTCAACAAGAAAAGTATAGAAAGCAGACAGGGACCTCAAGGCATATCGCCCTACCCACGCAAGGATCGCAACACAGCGTGATTCACAACAGTGTGACACAGCAATGATTAAATTCTGAGATATTTAAATTAAATTCCATAGTGATGAGCATGAGGCAAGGATCGGCTATTGCTAGCAGTTAGGCTTTCTATAAGAGACAGTGGAGCCAATGTTATATATCTCAAAGGCTTCTGTCTTAAATTAGCCACCAACATTTTAGTGTTAGAATAAAGTGTCATATATGTAAATGCTCTTTGTCCCTGAGAATTCCTGATTTCTAAGCATATTCAAGGTAAAGTGCATAAGTTTTTGCCATGCTGTCATGGCCAAAGATACTTCCTCACTAGCTCTTAATCTTATGGTTATTTGCATTATTTTAGCTACAGGAGCTAAAACCCCTGAAGAAAGAGAAAATTTTTATTCTGGACCTGTTTAGGACGAAAAATATTGCCACAATAACCATTATGTCTATACTGCTATGGTAAGTAATGAGTGATCTGGAAATGTGATATACAGCACATAAATATGTGACTTATTTTCTTTAATACAAGGGAAAATCAGGACAAGGCCTGGGTCTTCATGAGACAAAATAAAAATGATCCTATATAGCCCTAACCGATTTGGCTCAGTGGATAGAGCGTCGGCCTGCGGACTCAAGGGGCCCAGGTTTGATTCTGGTCAAGGGCATGTACCTTGGTTGCGGGCACATATTCAGTACGGAGTGTGCAGGAATCAGCTGATCGATGTTTCTCATTGATGTTTCTGACTATCCCTCTCCCCTTCTCTCTGTAAAAAAAATCAATAAAAGATATATATATATTTTTTAAATTATCCTATATAATAAAGAGGTAATATGCAAGTTGACCATCACTGCAACACACAAGATGGCGCCCCCATGTGGACACAAGATGGCCACCACAAGAAGGCCAGCAGGAGAGGGCAGTTGTGGGTGATCAGGCCTGCAGGGGAGGACAGTTAGGGGTGACTGGGCCAGCAGGGGAGGGCAGTTAAGGGCAACCAGGCCAGCAGGGGAGGACAGTTGGGGGTGACCAGGCCTCATGGGAGGACAGTTAGGGGTGACCAGGCCTACAGGGGAAGGAAGTTGGGGGTAACCAGGCCTGAGCAGGGAAGGACAGTTACGGGCAACCAGGCTGCCAAGGGAGAGCAGTTAGGGGTGACTGGGCCAGCAGGGGAGGGCAGTTGGGGATGACCAGGTTTGCAGGGGAGGGCAGTTAGGGCAACCAGGCCAGCAGTGGAGGGTAGTTGGGGGTAACCAGGCTGGCAGGGGAGGGGAGTTAGGGCAATCAGGCTGGTAGGGGAGCAGTTAGGCACCAATCAGGCTGGTAGGGGAGTGGTTAGGGGGTGATCAGGCTGACAGACAGGAGAGGGCAGTTGGGGGCAACCAGCAGTGACCAGTGGGATCGGGCCTAAATGGACAGTGGGACATCCTTCAAGGGATCCCAGATTGGAGAGGGAGCAGGCTGGGCTGATAGACACACACACACATACACACACACACACCCATGAATGAATTTCATGCACCAGGCCTCTAGTCTGTATGTATGTATGTATATATATATATATGGCTAATATGCTAAGTGTCCAGCTATCCAACTGGTCACTATGACATGCACTGACCACCAGGGGGCAGAGGCTCAATGCAGGAACTGTCATGACACACACTAGCCATATACAGAGAAACAGCACCACAGACCTGGCACCCACAAAGCAATACTTGGCTTCCCCCAAGTGGGACACAGGCCCCCCACCACCCCAGAACAACACCCCACCAAATTGCAGCTTTCATATAGCAAAGCCCAGCTTCCTCCCCCTAGTGACTAGTCTCCTTGTAGTTTCTTCAGCCCAGGAACATGACTTGCTTTGTAGCCAGATGCAAACATTTCACACTGTAACCAAATGTCTGTGAAGTGTTTCCCCATGCCTCATCTCATTTTATCCTCACCAAAGTCCTGGAGTAGGTAGATAGGAAAGTTGGTAGAATCCTTTTCTTATCATTAGCTGGAAAACAGAGATTTAGAAACTTGACCCAACTGAAAAGAAGTAAGAAATGGTGGACCTTGAAAATGACTTCAGGTTTTCTCACTGCACAGAATATAGTCAAACAGTGCTTCAGTTAAATATTTTACCCTTTGTTCTCCCTGCATGATCTACAATAACAGTCTCCTTCATGTTGATATTTACTGCTGTGTTCCTGACAATTACCTGAAAGAGAAGTTGGGGTACTTCACTGGACTGGAAGAAGTTTAGCTACATCAGAAAGCAGGTCTTCTTAAGCAAGTTTATATCTATGAAAGGCTAAGTTGACTCACGCATGCACAATACATATAAAGCTCTCGTTGGCGCCAGTCACATGCATATATTTCATTCTGACATTGTCAATCATGAATTTGGTTGACACCTCTCTTATAGAGAAAGGGTGAATAGCGATATTAAAATATTTCTTCTAATTATTTCCTTTCAGGATGCATGAATTCGTGCACTGGGCCACTAGTAAAATTTTAAGTTATTTGGAGATGCCTCAATTCAATTCATAGAACTAGATACTAAAAAAACAAGTCACAGGGAACAATAAAGTCTGTTGCACTGTGGCCCACACGGGAAGGGTCCCTCCATTTGGGATGAATGACGTCCTTGGTGCCTTAAGCCAAGATGTGAATTCAGCTCCTACTTCCTGAATCTGAACTGGCAACTGAACAGGGAGATTAGAATAACCTGAATCCCTACTGCCTAGATTGGACTTTGTTTGTTTTTGTTTTTAAATAATCCTCACTGGAATATATGTTTATTGATATTAGAGAGGGGGATAAAGGGGAGAGAAAGAGAAAAATTCATGGGCCCTGACTGGGGATCTATCTGCAACCTGGGTACATGCCCTGACTGGGAATTGAACCCAAAACCTTTTGGTATATAGGACAATGTGCCAACCAACTGAGCCACCTGGCCAGGGTCCAGATTGGGGTTTTGACAAGCTTTTTATATTTGCCAATTGCAAACTACCAAGTGGTTTTTTAAAGTTCTTTAAATATTGTATACTAGAGGCCCAGTGCATGAAATTCATGCATGGGGGAGTCCCCTCAGCCCAGCCTGTACCCTCTCCAATCTGGTACCCCTTGGGGGATGTCCAACTGCCTCTCATAATCTGGGACCACTGGCTCCTAACCACTTACCTGCCTGCCTACCTGCCGGATCACCTATAATCCCTCTGGCTGCCTGATCACCCCTAATACCTCTGCCTGCCTGCCTGCCTGCCTGATCTGCTGCTAACTGCTCCCCTGCTGGCCTGATTGCCCCTAACCGCTTCTGCCTTGCTGTGCACCCAGGACCCAGGATTCTCTTTCTCTAGCCAGCCATAGACACTCAGGACTTATGGTGGCTTTGCCCGGGCCAGCCGCAATCTCAGTGGACTGTGGGTGGGTGGCTTCGCCTGGGCTGCAGCCACAGGCACCTGGGCCCATAGGGCAGGCGATTTGTCCTTCTCCCAGGCCACAGCCCCAGCCACTGGCTCTGAGACTGCAGGATGGGCAGCTTGTCCCTCTCCCGGGCTGCAGGTGCAGGCACTGGCGCCCAGGACTGCGGGGCATACGGCTTGTCCCTCTCCTGGGCCACAGCCTGGCTGGTCCCCATTCCTCTCTCAAGCTCATTTGTGCCTGGTTGTCCCCATTCCTCTCTCCCCAGTGTTGAGTGTCTGAGCCATTACTGTGTGAGGGCGTGATGACCATTTGCACATTAGCTCTTTATTATATAGATATTTAAAAATATTTTTAATTGATTTCAAAGAGGGAAGGTGGGAGAGAGAGAGAAAGAGAAACATCAGTGATGAGAGAGAATCATTGATTGGCTGCTTCCTACATGCCTCGCACTGAGGATCAAGCCTGCACTCCTGGGCATGTGCCCTGACAGAATCAAACCGTGATCTCCTAGTTCATAGGTCAACATTCAACCACTGAGCCACACCAGCAGGCTATCAAGTGATTTTAAGGCATCAAAATAATGAACTGACTAGTTTTAATAATAGATCTTCCAAGAAATGAGGAAGAAGAAAAAAACATGCTTATCCCATGATGGCACAGAAAGAAAGATGATTGTCATAACTGGTAGATTCAGACTGCAGCTAGTCTATTTTTATGGCCATCCTGTTTTGCAGTTTGAGGAAACTGATGACAGAGCTTATTACTGAATTAAACCCATGTGTCCAGGCACCTGGCTTTCCTCCCTCACTGTAGGCCTCCTTAGTTCTCACCTGTCAGCATAGTCACTGGTTTTTATCTAAGTTGCTCTTATTACCAAATGTGAAAATCACTAAGATTCCTAGAGAGACCAAGTTCAATTTTTGTTGTATTTTGCAATAACCCTGTGCTACCCAGCCTAATAAAGTATGTATAAAAATCTCCAATGATGTTCTGAAAAGATTCTTCAGATATCCTCTGCTTTCATTCACCTGAGTAATAAGCAAAATTCTGCACAGGGAAGCGTGCATAGGGCAGTGATTTTTCCACAGAGAAGATTTTCCGTGGAAATTAACTGTTATGACAGGATATATGGTGTGCACTTCATGATACTTTGAAGTACCCCTAAAGTGAGTTTTACTAAATCTTTTGGAATTTACTATAAGTGGATCCCACAGTATTACCTATGTTTCTCCTTCTCCTTCTTCTTGTTTTTTTTTTTGGTAAGAATCAAGTCTGGATTTTATGTTCACAGACATACATTCTTTCTTCAAATAGTAGCTCTAAGGCAGTGGTTCTCAACCTTTTTAATGCTCAACACTGGGAATGAAGATGTACTAACTGTTCAGGAAATACTGAAATGTAAAATTAGCTAGACCAGGGTAAGTGTTGTTGTGTACTGGTATATCTAGACTTGTGCTGTCCAATAGAACTTTTTGCAGTGATGAAAATGGTTTTATCCCTGTTGTCCACTATAGTAGCCACTAGCCACATGTGGCTATTAAGCAATTGAAGTGTGACTAGTGTGATGGAGGAACTGATTCTTTGATTTTTTTTCTTTTGAGTTTTTTTATTGTTGCTAATCCTTACCCGAAGATATTCCTCCATTGATTTTTAGAGAGAGTAGAAGGGAGGGGAGAGACAGAGAGAGAAGTATTGTTGTGAGAGAGATTCATCAATAAGTTATCTCCTGCATGCAACTTGACCAGGGATGGGAATCTAGCTTGCAACCGAGGTATGTGCCCTTGACCAGCATTGTGGTCCAGTGTTCTATCCACTGAACCAAACCAGTCAGGGCTGATTTTATTTAATTTTAATGTATTTACTTTTAAAAAGCCATATGTAGTTAGTGGCTACTTATAGGAAAATGGAACCTAGACAATTTCTTGACTGTTATGCAAGTTTAGAGTGATTCATGCCATCCTTTTATCACTTTTGTTTCTTCTTCTTCTTTTTTTTTTTTTTTTTAGGATGCTAACCTCTGTCGGTTACTTCGCGCTGTCTCTCAACTCTCCTAATTTACATGGTGATGCCTACCTGAACTGCTTCCTCTCTGCCCTGATCGAAGTTCCAGCTTACATTACAGCCTGGCTGCTCCTGCGGACCCTGCCCCGGCGGTATATCATCGCGGGAGTGCTGTTCTTGGGAGGAGGCGTGCTTCTCTTAATTCAGCTGGTACCTGTAGGTAAGAAGTTAACCAGCAGCAACAGCTTAACAGAAAAGACTTACGCCTTGACTTGGGCTAATTATTGGCCACTGCTCCCTGTTCATGTAGCCTTCTCATCATATACACCAGTGGTTCTCAACCTGTGGGTCGCGACCCTTTTGAGGGTCAAATGACCCTTTCACAGGGGTCGCCTAAGACCATCGGAAAACACATATTTCCCATGGTCTTAGGAACCAACAGATCGCTCCTCGGTGTAACAAAGTGTAGCAATGTAGTTTACTGTTGTCCTATGAAGACTGTTGCCCGTGCTACACCACGATTCAAGACAAAATTTCATTTATTTGTAATTAGAAATAAATATTTCACAATATAAATTACATATTGTTTTTGTGATTAATCACTATGCTTTAATTATGTGCAATTTGTAACAACGAAAATACATCCTGCCTATCAGATATTTACATTACAGTTCATAACAGTAGCAAAATTACAGTTATGAAATAGCAACGGAAATAATTTTATGGTTGGGGGTCACCACCACATGAGGAGCTGTCTTAAAGGGTCGCGGCATTAGGAAGGTTGAGAGCCACTGATATACACAATTAGACAAATGATAGCTTCTATGTAATTTCCCATGTTCAAAACAATACCCTCACACAGATGAGTCAGCCTTGGAGAGTTGGAAATCATTACCTGAAAAGGAAAAACAACGCTCCCAGTCATCCCTGTTGTAGAAACCTTCACCCAAATCCTCAAACCTCTTTCTTTAAGACATAATCCTGATTCCCAATTTCTTGGTACTTTCTAACCTTTATTTGAGGTGCATACTCAAGTGTAAGAGTAATTCATGCCAGTTCCAGTATAAATTCAGTAATTTTTAGGGTCTGTAATGTTTTAGTTAGAGAGCACACAGAACAACCTAAACTGATAAACAAAAATAGATCCATATACATAGAAGCATCAAACAGACCGTCAAACCTCAGAAGGAAGGCAAGGGAGGGGGAAGGAGGGAGGGGGAAAGATCAACCAAAGGACTTGTATGCATGCATATAAGCATAACCAATGGACACAAACAGTAGCGAGGGGAGGACATGTGCTGAGGGGTGGGAGTGGCCGGGAGAGATCAATAGGGGAAAAAGGAGACATATGTAATACTTACAATCAAAAATTTTAAATTAAAAAAAAAGAGCACACCAAGGAACATATGCTTCCTTTCCCCTTATGTCCTAACATTCTCATACTATTAAATTGTTAAGGCAATAGATTATTGATCCCTAGTATTATACATAGAAATATGTATTTCTTGCCTGGCTGGCATGGCTCAGTGGTTGAGTGTTGAACTATGAACCAAGAGATCACAGTCCCATTCCTGGTCAGAGCACATGTCCAGGTTTTGGGCTCAACCCCCCGTGTGGAATTGTGCAGGAGGCAGTCAATCAATGATTATCTCCCATCATTCATGTTTCTCTCTTTCTCCCTCTGCATTCCTCTCTGAAATCAATAAAAATACATATATTTTTTAAAAGGAATATATATTTCTTAATAATACTAAACAGGATAGAAAGCATTGGTCCTTCTCACTGAAGATTAAACTTAACTATATTAACATGCTAACGACTTGCCATGAAAGCGCTGCAACATGTAAAGTAGACAGAGGTCACTGAATGTATAAATGATCTTCTAGACGAATAGAAGAGCCAAGCACAAGGCAACAACCCCTCACTCTCCATCTTTGTCCATGTCAACTATTAAAACATTTGAAGAGAAAGTGTTATTTGGGGAATATCTCTACATTGTGAAAAACATGCTCCTTCAAGCAAAGAGAACCATAAAAGCTACTGAGTTGAGAACATACCACTTCTAAAGCACCTCTGTTTACACTGGGTCTCTTTTCCAGATTACACCTTCTTGTCCATTGGCCTGGTGATGTTAGGGAAATTCGGGATCACCTCTGCTTTCTCCATGCTGTACGTCTTCACCGCAGAGCTCTATCCCACCCTGGTCAGAAACAT
This sequence comes from Lasiurus borealis, assembly GCA_004026805.1. Classification (NCBI taxonomy): domain Eukaryota; kingdom Metazoa; phylum Chordata; class Mammalia; order Chiroptera; family Vespertilionidae; genus Lasiurus; species Lasiurus borealis. The sequence goes on from PVJN01015885.1 coordinate 41,489, forward strand.
GGCTGTGGGGATCACCTCCATGGCCTCCAGAGTGGGCAGCATCATCGCTCCCTACTTCGTGTACCTCGGTGAGACACAACTTACTGATCTGTTCTTTTCTCTTTTTTTCTTTTTTTTTTTTGATCTGTTCTTTTCTTAAATGTAAAAGTAACATATTGTCATTGCATAGTAAGTACTGAAAAAAGTACAAGTTTATCTCTTCTCTCTCAGTTCCCTAAATCACACCCCTAGAAGTAATTAATATTAACAGTTTGGTGAGTAACGCTTCAGATATTTTGTATGTATATGTGTATTTTTTAACACACAAACAAAATTTTATACACACACACACACACACACACACACACACATTGAGTGGCCAGATTATTATGATCTCTGAACACATAAGAATCTGGCCACTCAGTTATATCCTATATAATAAAAGGCTAATATGCAAATTATCCCCTCAATCAGGAGTTCAACCAGCAGACAGTTCGGCCTCCCCCTGGCCAGGCTGTCCGGACTCTACCCATGCCCCATGCACAAATTCATGCACCAGGCCATATGTATTTACATACACACACACACACACACATACACACACACACACACACACACACACACACACACACACACATACACACACACACACTGAGTGGCCAGATTATTATGCATTCAGATGATGCATATGTTGTTCCTCTATAATCTCTCTATGCAGATGGGAAGCAAAATAAGGATCTGTTATCTGTTATATATATATATATATATATCCCCAAAGAACATATGAATTCTCAGAATAGGTACACTCAATTCTTACAAAGAAACATTTTCCTATCTTATGCATCCTCTGCACAGCTGCCCTAAATAACACCCAAGAAAACACATTATTATATAGAAAGGTATCATTTCCTTTTGTTCTTCCCTGTATTTTCAAATCATGCTCATATAATCAAACAGTGGGATACATAAAAAACGGAGAAGTCTAAGACAGAGCTTCCTATTTCACAACCACTACTCCTGCTAGTGACTCATAGCCTCAGCACAGTTTCAAGATTAATGTTTTGGGTTGTTATTGTTTTTCATCAGATAAAATTCTTGGGTGTGTTGTTCCTCTATAATCTCTCTATGCAGATGGGAAGCAAAATAAGGATCTGTTATTCTCCTGAGTGACATTGTATAAAGAAGAAATGAAGTGGTTCTTCCAATTACATATAAAACCAAGACTTATAAATGCT
>PVJN01015886.1:0-43405 GCA_004026805.1 Lasiurus borealis
TCTGGATTTGGTAAGCCCCCTCTGATTCACGCCCCACCCTGGGCTGTGGCTGCCGCGGGCACCGCCCCCCGCCATGCACCCCGTACCTGGCTCCAGCATGCTCTCGGTCAGCGTCTGCCGGTTGAAGGGGTCCGTGGGGGAGTTGAGCAGGTGCCGCAGGATGATGGAGCGGTCCATGATGGTGCCGGAGGGCAGCCGCACGGGGTCGGTCATCAGGGTGTCCATCAGGGGGTCTGCAGACACAGAGCAAAGCAACCGCTCACCGAACGGACTTACAACCGGAAACAGAGCGACGCCCCGCCGGCCAGGGAGAGGGAAAACCCGTCTGTGTGAATAGCAACCAGACGGCCCCACGTGGTGGGGGAAAGTGACCTTTTAGCCGAAACGGGTTTGATTGAATGGAGAAAGCATCTGCCTGCGGACTAGAAGGTCCCAGGTTTGATTCCGGTCAAGGGCATGTACCTTGGTTGCGGGCACATCCCCCATGGGGGGTGTGCAGGAGGCAGCTGATCAATGTCTCTCTTTCATTGATGTTTCAATCTCTCTCCCTCTCCCTTCCTCTCTGTAATAAATCAATAAAATATATTTTTAAAAATAAAAAAAAGAGAAAGTGACCTTTTATCGGCGACTGCTGGGAGGAAAGAGGCGAGAAAAAAGTGGGGCCAGACAGCTTTCGTTTGGACTTCTCAGGATCCTCTGGAAACGCCAGCCCCCACTTGTACTGGTAAAGGGGAGGCGGGGTTTACCTGGTTTGAATCAGGCTAAGGACCTTTCTGTCTTTTAATTCACAGCATGAGCTAAAGGCAGGCAGACGCCCGTTCAAAGTGCCTCTGAAAGCACCCACAGCCTCCAGGAAAAGGTGGAAGCACGGATGGGCCGTCCTTTCACCGGTCTGTTCCCAGTGAACTCAAACCACAGGACACGCGTGGGAAAAGCGGCCACTTGCCTCGGAACTCGTCCGGGGCGTCGCTGTAGTCGATCTCGGCGCGCGCGTTCTTGGCCACTATCTCCTCCACCTTCTCGGCGAGGAGTTTGAACTTCTCTATGGCGATGGTGGATTTGATGCCCGCCTTCCGCATCTTCGAAATCACTTCCTCAAACAGCTCTTTGCTGTAGGATCTCTGGGATGAGGAAAGGCGATGGAAGGTGTAAATACAGTGTGAGGGGAAAAGCTGCAGAAAACACCCAGAGTCTGATCTGTTTGTGTGCGCTTCTTCTAAAAAAAGCCCTAAAATTATAATGTGCGTGTACAAGTACTTCTACACGACGGTCTCTATATATAAAAAGCCAGTGACAGACGCTGTGATGATCAGAATGACCGGTTGCTATGACACCCACTGCAGGCCAGTGAACCGGCCTGATCAGGGGATGGGATGGGCTGGCCAACCTCCTGCAGCCCTTCCCCCTGGCTGGCCCTACTCACAATGGGCCCCCACCATTCCGATGGCCCCTGATTATCCCCCTCACCTCAATCAGGGATGGGGCCGCCCAGCCAACCTTCTGTAGCCCCTCCTCCTGCCCCGCCCTGCCCCGACCCCAAGCGGTTTACGGCCCGTTCCCCCAATCAGTTCTGCCCCTGATCAGCCCTCCCACTCTGGTCAGGGGCAGGGCCAGCCGGCCCACCACCCACAGCCTCTCCCTATGCCAGACCCCACCCCTGATCATCCCCAACTACCCCAAATGGCTCATGGTGCCTCTCTCCCCAGCCATCTCTACCCCTGACCACCCCATACACACACACTAATCGGGGATGGGGCTGGCCAGTGAACTGCCCACAAACTCTCCCCACAGCCGGTGCTGATCCGCCCTGATTAGGGAGGGCCAGCTGGACCCCGCCTGTGCACAGATTCGTGCACCGGGCCTCTAGTAATTCATAGACGTGGCTAGTACACTCCATACTGTACAAGGCCATCACCTCTGGGGAGGGCTTCAGGATTGAGGCAAACGAGGGGAATTAGGAAATGTGTGAATTATTTTTACAGCAAGCCTGCATTTCTTTTTAAACTTAAATACTAAAGAGAAAAACTGAGTCTATTTCGGCCCTTGCAAGGCACTGTGCTCCAGCAGCATGAGAGGAGGTAGAGATATTAATGAAAGGCCCCCTCTATCAGTGTGGGCCATTCACTCAGCGCCACTTCTAACTCCACTGAACCCCAGTTTTGGGCAAGACCCTGGGAACCCTAAAGGTAAATGTGGTGAAAACCAAGTACGTACTTACATATGTGAGTAATATCTCAATAAAGCTGTTATTTTAAAAAAGAACTTACATTTCCCCCGTTTTAACCTTGGATGAGGTAAGGGTGAGGAACCTTCTAGAATGCCTACCAAAGTTTAAAGTGAGATGAGATATTAATTGGATAAGAGTGTGACCGGAAATGGGAAGACAGAAAGAGCATGGAACTCGGGGCATTTTAAGTGGAGAGCAGAGGGGCTGAGAACAGGGGTTCAGGGAGGCTCCGGATCCTGCTCTCCCCCCACCAACGTCACACGTGCTACATGACTCAAAAGGAGGACTCTCACTAAACCCGCATCGTAGGATTCTGTGAGATCAAAGGAGTAAAAACACGGAGAGTGGTCACACCTGGTGTTCAGCTGGTAAGAACTACAGGGGTACCTCGAGATACGAGTTTGATTCGTTCCGTAACCTTGAGGCGTGGGAAACTATGAGACGCTCGAGTCGCAGTAAACTGGTGGGTCGTGTGCAGCCGGCTGATCCGAGTGATGACTCCTCTCTCAAATGTTGCTCGTATTTCAAAGCAAAAATCGCTCGCTCGACGGCTTGTATTTCAAAAATCTCGTATGTTAGGGCACTCGTATCTCGAGGTACCACTGTAGTTATTTTATGCTCAACTGGTGAGAATGGAGAGGAGGAGGGAGGAGGAGGGAAGAGATTCCTGGGAAGTCCAGGGTACATCTGGGTGGGGCTGGGCCGCATTGGGAGCCATGGAAACGGAAAACACCAGCCAGAGGCGGGCCCAGGGACACAGGGAGGGGAGCGGGAGTGAGAGTGGCCATCGAGGTGTGAAACCTGGAGGCCAAAGTGGAGGCGGCCCTAAAGCTGAGGCTTCGGGATGACCACGTGGCGCTCTTTCTGGGAAGGTCACGGACTTGTGGAATGAAGCCCCGAGTCCAGACTGCAAGTGGAGGCGGCCCTGGGAGGCTCGTCTTGCCTTTTACGCCCGAAGGAAACGGCCACTTCATCTCCATTTACGGCAGACACGTCCCCTGGCCGCTACTCTCACGATTTCCACTTACGTCCTGAGAATGTCTCAAACTGTATTTTGCAAAGTATCGCCTTCCCGGATTTCCAGCGGGGAGTGCAGGGCCAGAAGGCGATGGGATCGCCGGAGCTGCCAGGAAATCTGGATCGGCCTGACCCCGGAGGCCCCGGGAGCGGCGGCGGCGGCCCCGGCACTGACCTGGTCGTCGGCGATGGCCTTGGCGAAGCGCGCGCAGTCCAGCTGCAGGTAAATGTCCGTCAGCTGGTCCAGCAGCTTCTTGGGCTCGAAGCCGTACTTCTCGGGGTTTTCCACTTTCAGGTCGCGGCACTTGGGGCCGCAGAGCTGCTGCAGGTTGAAGTTCAGCATGGCGGCCAGGCGGGGCCCGAGCTCCTAGGAAATCACGGGAGAGAGGACAGTTCACGCTGCTGAGACGAGCGAGAAGAACCGGAAACTCCCAGTGCAGGGGGCAACGGGAATGGGCTGGCTTTGCCTTCAAAGAAGCCCCGGGAAGAGCTGCGAGTCATCAGCTGAAGAACACCACCATGTTCAAAATTTTTACCCTCCATTTCCCATCCCGTCCTTCTAATACTCAACGGAGTGCTGTGCGCTGGTGGATATTTATAAATACCAACAAAAGGCAACCTTTTCCATAGAGTCATGCTTTTAATTATAAAAACAAGGAGCATTCTAAATTTGTAAGAAACAGGTAAAAGAGGGAAAATTATTCGTAATTCCATCATCGTAACACAAGTCGTAAGTTGTTTTTTTTTAATATTTTTTATTGATTTTTTTTTTACAGAGAGGAAGGGAGAGGGAGAGAGTTAGAAACATCGATGAGAAAGAGACATTGATTAGCTGCCTCCCACACGCCCCTACTGGGGATGTGCCCGCAACCAAGGCACATGACCTTGATCGGAATCGAACTTGGGACCTTTCAGTCTGCAGGCTGATGATCTATCCACTGAGCCACACCGGTTTTGGCATAAGTTCTTTTTTTTTAAAATATATTTGATTTTTTTACAGAGAGGAAGGGAGAGATTTTGAATATGCTCTGTCGGCCACCATTTCATGCATTACTTTTGTATGAATTTCAAAAGCCCCTGGTAGTTAGGCCGTACACACCATTCTTTACCTATCAGGTGAGGGAGGTAAAGAGGAGAGAAATGCAAAGAAGTGGAAGATAAAACTTATGTGTGACCAGTTTTAAAGTTAGCCAGTAACACGAGCCAGCTTCAGTGAAACAGCGGGACGACAGCAAGCAGGCAACAACCCCAGGAGATGACACAGCAGCTATACCTGGTGGACACACACCGCTGCACGCAAACCCGAAACGGGGAAATTGGCTGAGAGAGGGTCAAAGCGCCCTGTGGGTGCAAGGCTTTCCTTAAACACAATGATGGGATTCACACAAATTCTCCTCAGCTCAGGGACCTGCTTTTCAGGACCCGGCTTTTGCAGAAAGTCAAGCATGCCTGTACAGTGGTACCTGGAGATACGAGTGCCCTAACATACGAGATTTTTGAGATATGAGCCGTCGAGCGAGCGATTTTTGCTTTGAAATACGAGCAACATTTGAGATAGGAGTAATCACTCGGATCGGCCGGCTGCACACGACCCACCAGTTTACCGCGACTCGAGTGTCTCATAGTTTCCCACGCCTCAAGGTTAAGGAACGATTAAACTCGTATTTCCAGGTACCACTGTATTTAATCAGGAATCTGCGGGATAAGGAGGGAGAAGAAGAGGAGAGAGCTGGGAATCTGTTTTCCCCCGGAAGTGGCAGTTTTGTGTCGTGAAGGAAACGCACACAGCAACGCAGGCGCAGGCACAGACCGGGTGGAAGACCAGCCCCGGTCTATGCGCAGGTCCTGAAACACGTTCATGTCAAGTGACATGAACAGACTAGTCTTAGCTTCGATCATTTCCTCTGAAGAGTGAAGACTATGGAACTAATACGGCTGCATGTTAATTCAGTCTTAAATCGTTTTTGTTTCCTACCTTTTAACTATGAGTGGCACTGCCCTTGGGTCACTGAACATAAACCAAACTCGGTCACAGCAGGACAGGCAAACTACCAGCCGTGGCCAGAGCCAGCCTGGTGCCTGCTTCCGCAGTCTCTCCAGCGCCCCGTCTGCGACGGCTTTTGCAGGGCAAGGGCAAGGGCAAAGCCGAGTAGCCGCGGCAGAGACCACGTGGCCCACGTGCCGGAACTATTACTGTCTGGCATTGACAGGTGAAGTTTAAGCCTCTTTTTGCCTCCCTCACCACCCTCTGTCCTGGCCACACTGTAAGTTTCTAAACCGTGTGTGGGGGTGCGGAAGGGGGACACTCAGGTGCAGCAAAGCAGAAATCTTCAATTTCAGAAACAGGACGAGGTCTTATGCAGCGTGTCAAGGCCAAACATTGTGCCAACCTTTGATCTGTCATAAACTAATTATGGCTCTCATCAACCTTTGGCTTCCTGACTGTCACAAAGCTACGCCTAAGAGAATCAAAGATCTACGTTATCAACTGCTTCTACTTAATGGTCTCTAATTTCCAATTGTTGTCACCGTCCTTTTCCTCTAAATGAAACACAGGAATCAGCAAAAACCGATGTGGCTCAGTGGATAGAGCACTGACCTGTGGACTGAAAGGTCCCAGGTTCGATTCCGGTCAAGGGCAGGTACCTTGGTTTCAGGCACATCCTCAATAGGGGGGCGTGCAGGAGGCAGTTGATAGATGTTTCTCTCTCATCGATGTTTCTCTCTATCCCTCTCCCTTCCTCTCTGTAAAAAATCATTAAATATACTTTTTTCAAAAAAGAGAGTAAAACACAGGAATCAATAACGATAAAAATATGTCATAGCCTCAACATTAACAACCCAAAGTGCTGTCTAAGCAGAAAGTGAATCCCAAGTTAACGTGGAAGCGACCACCGCGGATTTCAGTCTGTCAGCGGGAAAAATCAGCTACAGAATTTCACTCTCGGTGACCGTGACCCTGAGCCTTCCAGACTCCGTTCCGTTACAAGTGACAGAATCTGCACGTGAAATCCACACCCCCCGCGTGTACTCACGGGCCTGAGGAAGGGCTTCTGGACCTGCTTGGTGAGGATGTGGAACATGTCCACGGTCTCCGTGGCCAGGGCAAGATAGGAGCGTGACACGCGCTCGTCCTGGGCCAGCTGGGACTGCCGGGCCTGCTGCTGGTCCTGGGGAGGGAGAGGCGACATGAGAGGAAAACCTCCATCAGAGGCCGGACAAACCTCAGGACTAGTGGTCAGCGCCCCCACCCGCCACGGAGGGCGGGGAAAAGTCAGCTCGTGAGTGGGAAGTGCATGGCGAAGCCAGCGTCCTCAGGGAGTGCCGGCCAGCCCGGCCTGGGAAGCCTCCGGACACTGAGGCTTCTCCTGTCCCCATCCAACCCGAGGGCTGTGAGTGAGGCGACCGGGCACACATCTCACTCACTCCAGACTCGGTTTCCTTTGTGAGAAAAGAATCCCACCGCCGCCCTGACCGGTGTGGCTCAGTGGATAGAGTGTCGCCCTGCAGACTGAAGGGTCCCAGGTTCGATTCTGGGCAAGGGCAGGTACCTTGGTTGCGGGCACATCCCCAGTGGGGGGTGCGCAGGAGGCAGCTGATTGATGTTTTCTCTCATCAATGTTTCTAACTCTCTATCCCTCTCCCTTCCTCTCTGTAAAAAATCAATAAAATATATTAAAAGAACAATTAACTTCTTCACAGGATGAAATAAGTGAATCTTAGGTCGTATCTGATTCATGTTCATTTCCCTTAATAAAGACTTGACTTTAAAAACATTTTTCCCACTTAGGCTCAGCATTACTTTAAAAACATATGATACTGAACATGATACTGAACACTGTGAGTTCTGTATGTGCAGGAGGCAACCAATTGATATGTCTCTTTTACATCCATGTTTTCTCTCTCTCCTTCTTCCTCCTCTTCCACTTTCTCTAAAAATCAATAACCTGCCGAAACCGGTTTGGCTCAGTGAATACAGCGTCAGCCTTCGGTCTGAAAGGTCCCAGGTTCAATTCTGGTCAAGGGCATGTATCTTGGTTGCGGGCACATCCCCAGTAAGGGGGTATGCAGGAAGTAGCTGATGGATGATTCTCTCTCATCAATGTTTCTAACTCTATCTCTCTCCCTTCCTCTCTGTAAAAAATCAATAAAATGTATTTTTTTTAAAAAATCAATATTCTCAGGTAGCCCTGGCTGGTTTGGCTCAGTAGATAGAGCGTCAGCCTGAGGATTGAAAGGTCCTGGGTTTGATTCCAGTCGAAGGCACACGCCCGGGTTGTGGTCTTGGTCCCCAGTAGGGGGCCTGCAGGAGGCTGCTAACTGATTAATCTCCCTCATCACTGATGTTTCTATCTCTCTCTCCTGCTCACTCTCTCTGAAATCAATAAAAATGTTTTCTTCAAACACACACACACACACCCTCAGGTGAAGATTAACAACAACAGAAACATGGAGCCTCGAGGTTCCGCTGAGGGAGAGGAATGAAGGGTAGCACGGAGGCGCTGAACCAGAGCGACTGCAGGGAGCAGACTGGCGAGGCTGGCGGGCCACACAGCGTCCAGTGGAGGCCAGTTAGGCCTGAGGTCCCTGAGAGACCGCCAGGCAGACAGGTCCCCGGCGGTGATAGAGCCAGGAGAGACCCGAGCCGGAAGACACATTCTGAGTGCTCAGAACACAGACACTTAAAGGCTCGGACAGAGGACACCACCCGCAGTGACTGTCAACGGGACACCAGGCCCCACGCAGCAGTGTCCGCTGCCTGCAGACTCAGGGGGAGGGCCATCACTGACGTTAAATGGGACTGAGCCAGAGATGCTCAATGTCCTGCAGTGTATGCGACAGTCGCTCAAAACAGAGAGTTATTATTGTCACAATTCTACTGCACTCAGCATCCCGACCAGCAGCCTTCGGAGACACCGACTGACTGAGGGAGTCAGCGTGGAGAGTCACGGGCGGGGACCGGAGCCCAGGGGAGCAGGGAGGAAAGGGAAGGTGGGAAGTGACTTCAAAGTCCAACGGAAATGATTTCTGAGCTGCACTTGTTAGGGATTATTTATGACCCCTGTCCGCCCATTACCGCGGGCAGAATCGATATTATCTGTTCGGCTGCCTCCAACAAGTGCTATTAAGCGCTGGCTGCGAACAAGATAATGTACCGAGACCCGGGTCCCAGCATCTGCAGTACAAGCCGGTGAGGATAACACAGCAGCCTCAGTGGCTGATGCACCGGTGTAGACAAAGCGCAGACTTGGCAGTGAACGGAGGGGGAGGGCACCCAGAACATGGTGGCAGCAGCGGCTGGCAGGGGCTGGGACTGACCGGGACCACCCACACGGCTGCAGTGAGCGTGGGGCGGGGCAGTGGGCTGTCAGGGGCAGGACATGCCTTCCTCAGGGACCTGGCAAAACAGCCTCTTTGCCGCCAGAAACTGAATAGAAAAGCGAAGATCAATTGGAAGAAAACCCCACTGGAGCCCTGAGTGACCACCCAGATGCCTAAAGATCAGATTTTGAAATGTGCTCCTACTTACTTTCATAACTCTTTTAAAAAAATATATTTTATTGATTTTTTTCACAGAGAGGAAGGGAAATGAACAGAAAGCCAGAAACATCGATGAGAGAGAGACATTGATCAGCCGCCTCCTGCACGCCCCACACTGGGAATGTGCCCGCAACCAATGTACATGCCCTTGACCGGATAAAGAACCCGGGACCTCCCAGTCCCCAGGCTGACGCTCCATCCACTGAGCCAAACCAGTTTCGCCTAATAACTCTTTTTTTTAAAAAAATACATTTTATTGATTTTTTACAGAAAGGAAGGGAGAGGGATAGAGAGCTAGAAACATCAAAGAGAGAGAAATATCGATCAGCTGCCTCCTGCACGCCCTCTACTGGGGATGTGCCTACAACCCAGGTACATGCCCTTGACTGGAATCGAACCTGGAACCCTTCAGTCCGCAGGCCAAGGCTCTATCCACTGAGCCAAACGGGTTTGGGCTACTTTCATAACTCCTAATAATATTCAGACAATAAAAGCTCTCCAAGCCGAAACTGGTTTGGCTCAGTGGATAGAGCGTCGGCCTGCGGACTGAAAGGTCCCGGGTTCAATTCCGGTCAAGGGCATGTATCCTGGTTGCGGGCACCTCCCCAGTAGGGGGCGTGCAGGAGGCAGCTGATCGATGTCTCTCTCATTGATGTTTCTAGCGCTCTATCCCTTTCCCTTCCTCTCTGTGAAAAATCAATAAAATATATTAAAAAAAAAAAAAAAAAAAGCTCTCCAAAAAAATCCTTAAAATGAAAAGGCATAGGTTCTGGAGACCAGGAGGATGTGGTAATCACTTCTTAGCTTCAGAGCTTTCTCCTGCCCCAACCCAGGGTGTAACTTGCGGGAAGCCCCCCGCTGGGAGGCAGGGCGCCCTGACAAGAAGCCGGTTACGTTACAGGCCCCCCGCAGGGGTCGAGGCAGCCTCCCGCCAGGCGGGGCGGCCCGTGCTCACCCGGGGCAGCTGCTCCCACTGCTCCTTGTTCTTCATCTCCTCCTGCACCTCGTGGATCCGCTTCAGGGACTCCAGGCTCTCGTCGAGCAGGAACGTCGTGTCGTTGATGAGCATGTTTATGTAGCGGACGAACTGCTTCCCGGAGCTGCAAGCAACCACGTGGGGCCTGGTCACACCTCCCCCAGCGCAACTCCACTCGCGTCGCCCTACATGTCACCCCATAAGACCGTGGCACAGCCGAGTACCACCAGGGTCTGTCTCTCCTTAGGCCGTGCTGCCCTTTGCAATGAATGGCGATGAGCTCACCCAGGGACGGCCGGAGACGCCGGGCTAGTACTTTAGACTCCCGTGAGCAGCTTCCTGTGGGCTGAACCTGGGCCGCAGCGCGAGTATGTACACGCCAGAAACCAGCACACGCTGCCATCTTCCCCTTCAGCGAGGACTTTACCAGCAACCCTGCCTCCTTCCCGCCATGACTCTCAGCAGAGAACGCACGCTGCCAGGCTAGGGAAAACGTGCTTACATCCGCCAGCATCAGTGGTTCTCAACCTTCCTACAGTTGCTCACATTGTGGTTACCCCAACCATAAAATGATTTCCGTTGCTACTTCATCACTGTAATCTTGCTACTGTTCTGAACTGTGATGTAAATATCTGATAGGCAGGATGGATTTTCGTTGTTACAAATTGAACATAATTAAAGCATAGTGATTAATCACAAAAACAATGTAATTACATGTTGTGAAATATTTATTTCTAATGACAAATAAATGAAATTTTGTCTTGAATCGTGGTATAGCATGGGTAACAGTCTTCATATGACAACAGTAAGCTACATGGCTACACTTTGCTACACCAAGGAGCGGTGTGTTGGTTCCTAAGACCATGGGAAATAGGTGTTTTCTGATGGTCTTAGGCGACCCCTGTGAATGGGTCGTTCGACCCCCAAAGGGGTCGCGACCCACAGGTTGAGAATCACTGGTCAGGATAAAAGAAAACACACATAATCACCACCTATAATTGACAAGAGAACATCTGACCGCTATTCCTATTATAAAGGAGACACGCTGAAAAAAAATGGCTCAGCAACTGAGCACTGGCCCAGGGACCAGGAGGGCATGGCTCGATTCCAGGTCAGGGCACATGCCCACGTTGCGAGCTCGATCCCCAGCAGGGGGCATACAGGAGGCAGCCGATCAATAATGTTTCTCTCCGTCTATCTCAACAATCATTAAAAGAAGAAAAACTGGAAGCTGTAACCCTGAGAGCGTGGGAACCCTGAGTGTGTGGGCCCTCCATTAACTCACTACAGAGAGCTCGAAGCTTCCAGCCCACGGCACTGTCCCGTCACCCGTCCTAAGGCAGGGACGCGCTGGAGACGGAGGTGGCCTGGCCTAGCTGTGAGGTTCGGGAAGGTAGTAGAGAGAAGGAGGGTACACTTCAGGACCGCCCACCGAGCACCAGGGCTGGCCTGTCCAGTCTGGGGCACAGAAACTCCCGTGACCAGGGCGGGGCCTGGACTCCAGGAACATGGAAGGTTCCGGAGCCCCGCACAGAACCGCCGCGGGCCTGCCGGTTTCCTCCGCTGGTGCCAGGCTTCCGCTGGACCTGATTCCAACCCGGAGAGCCGTCCACGGAGACAAAAATGACCTCACAGCTTCCTCTGCAGAAAGCTATTCAGCAGATGGTGGCTCCCCTGGAAACACGGACGTGACTGACTAGTCACTCAGTTAACGAGTGGCCGCCAGGCCCGGTCCAAGATCTAACGGGCCGCGAAGAGGGTCTAAGCAGATGGGATGAAACTTCTCCTGGAGAGGAAGGCGCGAGTTCAACCTTCTGCCCACCTTTCTTTCCAAGCAATTAAGATGGGATTACTGTATTTTCCGGCGTGTAAGATGACTTTTTAACCCAGGAAAATCTTCTCAAAAGTCGGGGGTCATCTTTTAGGGTGGGTCTATCCCAAACTCTATATTTTAACTGGAAAAGTTGGGGGTCGTCTTATACACCCAGTGGTCTTATACGCCGGAAAATACGGTACTAATGTCTGGGTCAAGTAGGTGCTAAAATTTCAGGCGGCCAATGAAAAGTCCTTCTTCAATGCTTAGAGCAGTGGTTCTCAACCTTCCTAATGCCGTGACTCTTTAATACAGCTCCTCATGTGGTGGTGACCCCCAACCATACTTCATAACTGTAATTTTACTATTGTTATGAATTATAATGTAAATACCTGTGTTTTCCCAAAGGGGTCGCCACCCACAGGTTGAGAACCACTGGCTTAAAGCCTTACCACAAATACAAAAAATGCCACTTCAAATGACAACGCTAACCTAACCGCTTCTGAGCCTCAACTCCTAACCTTTCCACCTCTGCAGCTGGACAGCATGTTCGAGAACACAGTAAGATCTCGCTGCAGCCATTCCAACAACTTCCTTTAACACTGTAACCAGAATACGGATTCTTTCCTCATGTACGCCATCCCCAAGGTATCTTGACCAACCTCAAGTTCAGCCATTTCTCATAAGCACAGACATTTAGGTAACCTGCTCACATTCATTCAGCAGTACCTTCTGGAACTTAAAGGAGGCTGAGACCACGCCCACGGCCAGGAGCCTGGCTGGGAAGGCTCTGAAGCAGCCACTCTCCCGGGGTCTGCCAGAGAGCAGGCGGTGACACTGGGGGTACAGTACTCACTTGAACTCCTCCATGAAGGTGCCGTGGTGAGCGATGTTTTGCCAGAGGCTTTTGAAAATGGTGCTGATGTGGTAGCGGATGGTGAACTTGTCGTAGAACTCGCTGGTCGCTCCGGTGTGCTCGACATCTAACAAAGACAGACACACGTGTCATATACAAACCGACCGGAAGGACACAGAGAAAAGTGATCAGCGATGCTCTGTTGAGTGCAGGGATTCTTTTCTTTTTTTAAAATATATTTTATTGATTTTTTACAGAGAGGAAGGGAGAAGGATAGAGAGTTAGAAACATCGATGAGAGAGAGACATCGATCAGCCGCCTCCTGCACGCCCCCTACTGGGGATGTGCCCGCAACCAGGATACATGCCCCTGACCAGAATCGAACCTGGGACCTTTCAGTCTGCAGGCCGGTGCTCTATCCACTGAGCCAAACCAGTTTCGGCTTCTCCTTGGCATTTTCTGTATTTTCCAGTACATTTTTGTGACTGACACGACTGGACACCTGCTGACCTCACCCGGCCTGCTTGCTGGCTGCCATCCCGGGCACTCTGGCTGCTGTTTTCCTTGATTCACTGAGCTGCCCGGCCTCGGGGCCTTTGCCCCTGCTGACTCCGTGGCCGGCCCCTGTGGTCCTCTCAGCCTCACTCTTTTGGCTCATTTTCAAGATGACTCCAAGTCCTCTTCTCAGCGGCCCTCCCTGCCCAGCTTCTCAAAGGAGCACCACGCCTCCCCCGCACCCCATACCCACTATGAGAGCACCCTATTTTCCGGCGTATAAGATGACTTTTTAACCCAGGAAAATCTTCTCAAAAGTCGGGGGTTGTCTTATATGCCAAGTGTTGTCTTATAGGGCGAGTGTATCTCAAACTCTGTTATTTTAACTGGAAGAGTTGGTGGTCGTCTTATACACTGGAAAATACGGTATATTATTTATGGTCAGTGTCTGTCTCCCACCTAGAGCATCTGACGCAGGGTGGCACCGAGTGTGACCTCTTCACTGACAGACTCTGGCATCAAACCCAGTCCATTACACACCGGAGCTTCAAACGCACATGCTGAACTAGTGCCTGGTCTACGCGGGCTCCGGCTGGCCTTGCTGACCAGATAAGCTTGGGAAGAGGAGTCTCGAGATAAGTCACCATGTTCCTCCAAGTTCTGAGTAGCGGACTTTTGAGAGCTGGTCCTTACAAATAAATACAGTGGTACCTCGAGATACGAGTGCCCTAACATACGAGATTTTTGAGATACGAGCCGTCGAGCGAGCAATTTTTGCTTTGAAATACGAGCAACAGTTGAGATAGGAGTCATCACGCGGATCGGCCGGCTGCACACGACCCACCAGTTTACCGAGACTCAAGCGTCTCATAGTTTCCCACGCCTCAAGGTTACGGAATGAATTAAACTCATATCTCGAGGTACCACTGTACTCTTATTTTGAAACTGAACTTTCCTTTGGAAACAAAAACTTGATCCTCAGCATTCCCTAAGCTCGCCTATGCTCCCTGCGGTGCAAAAAGCGGCTGGTTCTGTATCTCAGTCCCTCACAGGCCTGCGAGGCGGGCGTGTTCAGGGGTCAGGACCTGCCTCCGCCGGGTGTGATGGGCAGGCGGGGAGCGCGGGCGATGTGCCGCCGCAGGCCCTCTGGCGCCGGCGCCTTGGTAACCGGGCGAGGAACATCACAGAAGCCGGAGCACCTGTGCCACCGCCCAGCTGCCGGGGCTCTGCCCCTCGCCTGCTGCTGACCTTCACAAGCTTCCTGACCTTTCTGAGCTCCGGTTTCCTCGCTGCTAAACGGAGGTATTTATAGCCCATCCTGAGCCTGCGGCGGGGATTAAGTGCAGGGCTCAGTAAGGATCCAATAATGGGGCTATTCTTAGCCTGGGTATCATCTGTCCGCGACCACAGAGGTGCCCGGGGCCAGAGGGCACGCTGGCTGGGGGGAGGGGAGGGGAAAGAGCCCCCCACCCCACCCCCCGCCGCCGCCAGGCCCAGCACGGGTCTCTCTGAGAGGCGCAGCTCCATCCCACACACCGACACACGCCTGTCCCTCAACCAGAAGTCAGGGACAGTTGCAGGCACGGGGTACAAAACACATTTAACTTCTTTAGTTTTAATACTAACAATACATGTTTACTGAAGGAAATTTTAAAAGTTCAGATAACAAAACAAAAGAAAGAAACTAACTACAGTGGTACCTCGAGATACGAGTGTCCTAACAAATGAGATTTTTGAGATACGAGCCATTGAACGAGCGATTTTTGCTTTGAAATACGAGTAACATTTGAGATAGGAGTCATCTCACGGATCGGCCGGCTGCATACGACCCACCAGTTTACTGCGACTGGAGTGTCTCATCGTTTCCCACGCCTCAAGGTTACGGAACCAATTAAACTCGTATCTCGAGGCTCCACTGTCCTCATAATTCTCAGGGACCCAGTAGCACGTGCTCTGCTCTCAGTGGGCCGCTGAGCCACACGTGTCAGTGGAGGTCAGCATGTTTGGTAACAGGTTCGGAGTAACTTTAGTTTGGTAACAGCTTCATTCAGATGGCCTGCCTGCCTGCCCACCAGGAACCCACCTGTATAAAACTTCATCAGGGAAGGGACCAACAGCTTGGTGGACAGAGGATGGTTCTCGATCATTTCGAAGAACTTCTGGGTGCGCGGCTGCACAGCGGGGTTGGTCATGAACATGACTTCCACCAGTTTGGCCACCAGGTACGGGTTCCGGATGTAGTTCTGGTTGCACAGCATCACCACGAGGAACATCACAATATCCTGAGTGCAGGGCTCGTAGAGCACCTGAGGCGAGTATCTGCGGGGGGAGAGGAGCGTGATAAAGCCCTGAGTCTCCACCTGGGAGGGCGCTGGTGTCCTGGGGTGGGGAGGGCAGGCAACCAGTAACCAAGATACTGATCCCCTTTAATTTGCTGAGTGTAAGGTGACTGTTTATATCATAACTAAACGGATTTAAAACCCATCATGTCTACTGGCCGCAACATTTTAGACTAACTTATGTTTTATTTTATTTTATTTAAAAATATATTTTATTGATTTTTTTACAGAGAGGAAGGGAGAGAGATAGAGAGTTAGAAACATCGATGAGAGAGAAACATTGATCAGCTGCTTCCTGCACACCTCCTACTTGGGATGTGCCCACAACCAAGGTACATGCCCTTGACCGGAATCGAACCTGGGACCTTTCAGTCTGCAGGCCGACGTTCTATCCACTGAGCCAAACCGGTTTTGGCACTTATGTTTTAGAAAATAAACCAAAGCTGTGATGAAATCATCTCATGGATTTCAAAGATCTGCACTACCCAAGCACTTCAAAAATATTTTAATAGAAGTAGTTATTTCCATTTTAAAAAGTCAGTTATACACTCAACCCATGACTTTGCTACCTTTCTCCAATTGTACCATTGATAAAATTTTGGTACAAAGTACAGATGCGGTTATTTCTGGCTTTTGAATGTTCACTCAGCTATTTATAAACCGCTGCTACTGTTCCTCAGGAACACATTCGCCATCATTAGAAGTTCAACTCCATGTTCACAGAAGACATTACCAGCATCGCTAATCCTCTTTGCCTGGGAGATATTATGGGAATTGGCCTGGTGCCAGCTTGGATTTATTTTTCCAATCGCCAGGCGGCGGTTAAAGCAGTGACACACAATCTCAGGCATAAAGTGGAGGTTTGTAATAGAATTAATCATAGAATATACACAAAACATATAAAAACACATATCCGTTCTATATAATAAAGGTAAAGACACTTACTGTACAATAAAAAATAAAAATTCAGCAACATCTTCTACATAAAACTCAGGCAATGCTGCAAACGCCTTGGGGACGTCTGAACTTAAAGGCAGTGTTACACTGTCAACGAGAAGAAAGCACAGGTTACAGGGGAGGGGACAGCGCTGGCCGCCCGTGAACGCTGTCCACGCCCGCAGAGGCTCCCGCAGCGGGGACACCCCAGCTTCGTAACAATGACAGGGTAACAATTAGCTGAACAGGCGAGGGTTCAAGGTCAACATCGCTCTCAGCTCAACAATAAAAAGTTATCTCTAGCTTTTTTTTAAAAAAATTGATTTCAGAGAAGAAGGAAGAGAGAGAGAGAGAGAGAAACATCAATAAGAAGAATCATTCATTGATCAGCTGCCTCCTGCATGCCCTGCACTGGGGACTGAGCCTGAGACATGTGTCCTGATGAGAAATCGAACTGTGACCTCCTGGTTCATAGGTCAACGCTCAACCACTGAGCCAAGCCAGCCAAGCTTATCTTCAGCTTTGAGCTTCCAATTTATAGGTTCCATTTTCCATTGGTCAAAGCTTGATAAAAATAAATCCAATTTTTACAAAACAGTGTCAAAATTAAAACAGCAGGGGTTGACATTCCCTTATTACTGTAACTAATTACAGGGGAACTATCGATTAATATTACATACTCTACATAAGCACCATCTGGAAATTGAAAAATAAATTCTTTATTTGTTTTTTGTTGTTTTAATCCCAACCTGAGGATATTTTCCCATTGATTTTAGAGAGAGTAGAAGAGAGAGGGAAAGACAGAGAGAAACATCAATGTAAGAGAAAGACAAGCCCCAACCAGGGCCTGGCTCGGAGAGGAGCCTGCCACTGAAGTACGTGCCACTGACCGGAATCGAACCCAGGACACTTTGGTCCACAGGCTGATGTTCTATCCACTGACCCAAACCGGCTAGGGCAGTGGTTGGCAAACTCATTCGTCAACAGAGCCAAATAGCAATGACTGAAATTTCTTTTGAGAGCCGAAAACCGACTCCTGTGCATGGGCCACGAAGTTTCACTCGCACTGTATGTGCCTGCCCACACGTGGTATTTTGTGGAAGAGCCACACTCAAGGGGCCAAAGAGCTGCATGTGGCTCTCGAGGCACAGTTTGCCAACCGCTAGGTTAGGGCAAAAATAGATTTTTTTAAAAATATATATTTTATTGATTTTTCACAGAGAGGAAGGAAGAGGGATAGAGAGTTAGAAACATCAATGAGAAAGAAACATCGATCAGTTGCCTCCTGCACGCCCCCTACTGGAGATGTGCCCGCAACCAAGATACATGCCCTTGACCGGAATCGAACCTGGGACCCTTCAGTCCGCAGGCTGCCGCTCTACCACTGAGCCACACCGGTTTTGGCAAAAATGGATTCTGGATAAGGGAGGGTTTGGTTCCACCTGTGGACGGTGGAGGGCGATCCATTCAACAGCCCGGCCAGAGGGCGCACACTCACTCGGGGTAGGCGGGGTCCAGGATGCGGAGCAGCAGCTGAATGAGGAGGCCATAAAAATTCAGACATCTTCGCAGGAAGCTCTCGTCAAGTAGCCCAGCGTCAGCGCAGGCCTTGCATCGTACCAGTTTCTGTGGGAGCAGGGGCCCAGCGTGGTTAGTGGGCAGCTGATACCTGCAGCGTGCTGGGGGGGGGCAGGAGAGGAGAGCCGGGGCAGCCAGAGCTTGCCCGCTATCCGGCTGTGGGATGCTGGTCGTATTCTAAGAACGACAAAAGCTATGCCGCACAGGCCACTGGACACACAGCTCAGAGGCAGTCACCGCTGTCATAGGTCAATAACGGGGAGCTCTTTGGGGTTCAGGGAATGATTAGTGGAAGAAGCCAGACAAGTCTGCATCTGAGGTCTAGGTCCCCATTTAAGGAGCTGCCTTTGGGGAGAATGCCTGTCCCCCTCCCTCAGAGGACCACTGAGAATAAAACACACGCACATGCGCACACGCTGGCTTATTCATTGAAACAGTTTACGGACTCCTGGAAGCGTTACCTTTGGAGAGCTTAAGGCAGCGGTTCTCAACCTGTGGGTCGCGACCCCTTCACAGGGGTCACCTAAGACCATCGGAAAATGCAGATATTTACACCACGATGCATCACAGTAGCAACATTTCATGGTTGGGGTCACCACCCCATGAGGAACTGTATGCAAGGGTCGCGGCCTCAGGAAGGTTGAGAACCACTGGCTTAAGGGTTCTGCAGACCCCAGACAAGAGCCCCTGCCTTATTCTGCGTCTCAAGGAGGCCTAGCGTCTCAGTGAAACTAAGTAAGACCTTAACGTGCGACAGGAATCCAAGCCAGATAACATTCCTACACATTATTTCACTCATCAACAGAGAGCACGCCCAGCTAACACTCAGCTTTTTAATGTGAATATAAACGTAAGAAAAATGCCTACATTTGCTATCGGTGCTAAACTGTAAGCTGTGGTCACGAGCGGGTATCTTCCCATCTACAGTCAGTTCTGTGTGACGGATCGTTTTCAATGAAAAATAAACAGTGAGGAGGTGCCAAAAAGAAAGACATCTCTCCACGACCACAAATCTACTTTGTCACACGCCAGGAACATGCATGACTGGAAGGAATCATGTGTGTTTGGGGGACAGGACTGCAGGGTTGGGGAGGGCACTGCACAAGGGAGGGAAAGGGAGGAGATGCTAAACTGAGGATGATAAAATCGACTAAAAGTTCAGGATGTCATTGGCACAGCGCTTGACAGCTTGTCCCGAGGTTTAAAAATTACACAGATACATGTAAACTATCAGCAAGTTTTAGATGCACCATTTTATCTGGTGGGGCGGGGGGAGGGGGAGAGAATAATGAAGAAAAAATAAGGACATGAACTGCTCTCAGCACACATCCTGTGGGGAACACACTATGATGCGGCTGGTGAATACTTATCCCATCCACGGTTCGGACCTTGAGCTGAGTTTTGCAGCGCTTCAGCATTTCGCGGTGGCGAGTCGCCAGTGGGGAGTCTTTCCATTGGCTTTCGTTGTTTTTCAGATCCTCCACGGTTCTGAGACCAAAGACCAGCGGGCAAATGAAAACAAAACACACAGACCCGTTACCCATCTTGTCTCTTCATTTTGACCATGTCCGTGACCCTCAAACACAGACTCCCCCCAATTTCAGCATTTCTAAAACCAGAGCACGTCCTACAGTCAATGGCACGTTATGGTTTCATTGGCAGCATTTTTTCTTTCTTATTGATTCCTAAAATGATGTCATAAAATTCATGACACTTTATTCATTTACTTATTTAATATATTTTTGATTCCAGAGAGGAACGGAGAGGGAGAGAGTGATAGAAACATCAATGATGAGAGAGAATCAGGTGCGGGTGCCTCCTACACGCCCACGACTGGGACTAGAACCAGCGACCTCTTATTTCCTGGGTTGACGCTCAACCCCTGAGCCACACCAGCCGGACTCTGGATGACACTTTAGTTGTGATGAAATATAGTCGCCTCTTTTAGAAGGAAATACATTGTTTCCTTGTTGTTCTTGGAGGGAGGAAAAGAGGCTCAAGAAAGTTCAAGGTTACTCTGCCTCCTCCGTCACCCAAAACAAGAGGCGACTTCCCTGATGGCATTTCCTCCTTTTCCTCTACAATCGCCGCCTCTGCCTGGAAGACCCTTCTCTGCGATGGCCTCTGCCACCTGCTCCTTCACTTCCCTCAGGTGTCAGTCCAAGTCTCACCTGTCAGCGAGGCAGTGTCCTCGATCGGTAATAACGCTGCACATTTTAAAGATTGTTCACTTCACATGATTTCAACCCCTTGCTAGCAAGACATTGTAAGGAACTAGAGGTTGATTTCAAAAAGCAAAACAAAAAAAACTACCACTCCCACACTCCCTTGCTGCCAGCATTTCTGCACGTGACCTAATGCACCAAGAGGCGAACCCTCACTGAGAGCAGAAGTGATACCGCCAAGTGGCGGCCACCTGGATCTGGGAGCACTCGGTGGAGGCTCTACTGTCCGGCTGACCCCCGCAGCAGCTTCCGGCCAGGCCAAGTTCAAAGGAGAACCCGTTTGCCAGCCACTTCAAGGATTCAATAAACCACATGGTAACCTTTATCAACCCTCTGATAAACCAGAGTATTTTGTGTGCAACCGTGAGTGTGACAGACAGAGCAATGCTCCCCCCGAAAGACACAGTCCGATCCCCAGAACTGTGAATGCCTTTGTTACCTTCCATGGCCACAGGGACTCTGCAGATGTGATTACGGGTATGCACCTCAAGATGGGGAGATTACCCTGCATTGTCTGTGGGGGCCCAATGTCACCACAGGGGCCTTCCAAGAGAAAGAGGGAGTCAGGATCAGAGGAGGAAATGGGACAGCAGAGGTGGAGAGAGCGAACTCCATATGCTATGCTGCTGAGTGAGAAGATGGAGGAAGGGGCCATGAGCCATGGGATGCAGGCGGCTGCCAGAAGCTGGAAAAGGCAGGGAAAGAGACTCCTCCCCGGAGCCTCCAGAGAGAATGCAGCCTCGATTTTAGGACCTATGCCCCCCAATGGGAAGTGAAGATTCAGGCGCCTCAGGACAGAACACTGGCAGCCCCCAGCTCTCCGTGGGAAAACAGCTGCGTGACCGGTCCCAGCGACCCCGTGGCGGGAAGACACGAGGCTGCTGCTCTGCGGAGGCTCCCAGAACAAGAGGACGGCCCAGGAGGCCACTCTCCCTCCAGGGAAGGCAACGAGCCAGGGAGCTGCTAAGTGACCACGAAGTAGCATCTGGTCCCCAGAGCATCACATCAGAGGATAAGCCGAATCGCTGACCTTCCTGGGTCTCTTCGCTGGAAGTGAGAGCAAAGACGGGCGCTCCAAGGACTCAGGAGGAGCTTGGGAGAAGCTGATGACTTTGAGGCGGTCACAGTACAGGAGAAGGTCAAGTTCCCTTGCATTGCTCCAGAAGCTGAACCAGGAGACCAATTTCTGTCCTTACCGGCTAATTACCAAGTCACACGGGAGTTCATATTGGAAGAAAAGGAAGGGCGAGATTCCCAGGATGTTATACAGCGGCACCTCGAGATACGAGTGCCCTAACATACGAGATTTTTGAGATACAAGCTATCGAGCGAGCGATTTTTGCTTGGAAATACGAGCAACATTTGAGATAGGAGTCATCGCTCAGATCGGCCAGCTGCACACGACCCACCAGTTTACCTCGACTTGAGCGTCTCATAGTTTCCCACGCCTCAAGGTCACGGAATGAATTAAACTAGTATCTCGAGGTACCGCTGTATTCATTTCCTGTGGTTAGTGGAACAAGCCTGCACAAACTCAGCGGCTTAAACAACAGAATTCTCGCACAGAGCTCTGGAGGACAGACGTCTCAGTGGTCAGCGTTACTTCCTGAGGCCTCGGGGAAGGATGCTTCCCTGCCCTTGGCAGCGTCTAAAGTCACCCATGCTCCTTGGCTCATGGACCAAGCACATCACCCTGACTCCTGCTTCCGCCATCACGTTTCCTTTTCTCACTCGCTGCCTCCTGCCTCCCTCTTATAATACAGTGGTACCTCGAGATACGAGTGCCCTAACATACGAGATTTTTGAGATACGAGCCATCGAGCGAGCGATTTTTGCTTTGAAATACGAGCAGCAGTTGAGATAGGAGTCATCGCGCAGATCGGCAGGCTGCACACGACCCACCAGTTTACCGCGACTTGAGCGTCTCAGTTTCCCACGCCTCAAGGTTACGGAACGAATTAAACTCGTATCTCGAGGTACCGCTGTATTGGGTCCACCCAGATAGTCCAGGAAAATCTCCCATCGTGAGACCTTGAACTTAAGCACATCTGCAGTCTCGTTCTCCCTGTAAGGTAACATATTCACGGTGCTGGGGTCTAGCATGCGACCATCTTTGACACCGTTACTCTGCCCCCTGCACACGGGTGACGGGAACGTGGGAGTGTGTGTGGGGATGGAGCCTGAAGTGCTTCAGGAGCCAGAGAAGAGCGTGTAGGGCAGCTTCACCAGCACGGTTGCACCTGCGGAAGGTTCTGGACGCAGCGCCATCCTGCGTCGCCGGGAGGGGTTCTAACTGTGTGCCCCGCTCTCCGAAACTTGGGACACGTGGCGACTCAGGCGCCCTCAGCACAGGCGTCACACACACACATACCTGTTGAGCTCCCGGATGGCCCGGAGCCTGCGGATGTAGCGGCGGCAGCTCGGCAGGATGGAGAGGTGGTGTGCGTGCAGGGTCAGAAAGAAGCATTCCGTGGGGAATTTGGGCTCAGAAAACGGAGGCTGGTCTCCATCTGGGGAAACACACACATTGTCCCCCAATCAAAGAGGCTGCAGGACTAGATCAAAGGAAAAGCTCGACCAATAATGCAAAATGACGCTTGAATTTCCAAAGAGTGTAATGACTCTTAAAAATTATAGACGACAAAAACTAAAATCTGGGGGAAACAATCCCTATAAAAAAATATAGACTTGAGCCCTAACTGGTGTGGCTCAGTGGATAGAGCGTTGGCTTGTGGACTCAAGTGTCCCAGGTTTGATTCCCGTGAGGGCTTGTACCTTGGTTGTGGGTATATATATACTCAGTGGGGGGCAAGGAGGAGGCAGCTGATCAATGTTTCCCTCTCATCGATGTTTCTAACTCTCTAATCCTCTCCCTTCCTCTCTGTTAAAAAAAAAAAAAAAGACTTGACTAATGTTATAAGAAAAATAGAATTCCTGTGGGCTTGCTCCATTTAAAAAGCAGGTATTCGTCCCCATCTGATGAAATGTCTACATATATGTACAGCAACAATCCTTTGTACTGTGTCTTCTCGATGTATTTTATCTATGACCTGCATTCTTCAAAATGGGTGGTTCTTAATTTTCGTTATTAGAAGTGGTATTGGGAGAAATTATGGACAAGAAATTACTCCCTCAGCCCAGCTTTGGGAACATACCCGCGAGCACAGTTACTGAGAATGATGGAATTATAACTATAACTTCGTTAGGAATCCCCAGAATCCACATTAGATAAACCAAATAAACTGATTAAATGCCACCTAGCTCTTCACAAGCTTACATTCTTATCACTTTGTTTTTGATAATTTATAGTTATAAATCTTGAATTTCTTTCCATTTGTATCTTATTTTTCCTACAAGTAGACGTATTTTCCCTATAAGTATATTTTATTTTCTATGATACTTACTGCTTACGTTTTGTTTCAGGCAAAAAACCCGTCTCTTGATAAAACATAGTTTTCACCTTACATATTTGAAACAGTTCTGCATTTTGAATTGCATGGTTTTATGGATTACAGGACACATGTTTTCCTCCTTTCTTTTATTTGACTTATTTGTTTTGTCTCACTCTATACATGGTATGTTTATAAATGAAGATACACGCACACATTATCTCTGCTAATGTGCTTCATTTCTAAAATTACTTTAAATTTCTCTCTTACAATCTGGGTTAAATCCTGTTTGGCTTTCCATGTTTTCTTTACTAGATTTTTAGGGAAATGATTAACCTTTGATTTTTCTGAATTTCTTCGTCTATGAGGTATTTCAAAACTTACCAAAAGCTTCTCATTGAAATGGCACTAACCACACGCTGACGTCACTGTTCACCTGTGCCTGGCTGCTAGGACAGTAAAATGCTTATCTGGGATGTGCATGCCTGGCACCATGCTGGCACCTGCCACCCTCCCTCCTAACAGTGCCAGGGGCTCTGGTGCTGTCATGAAGCAACTGTTCTCCGTGTGGAGAAAAGGCCAATGCCATCATGTTTTCAAGATATTTACATATTAATCAGACCATCAACTCCTCCAGATCTATGACACAGTGAATGAGAATTTTAATTGGCACATCTAAAGTGGATATGGAACTAAGTTGCTGCTGTCAGCTTTATTAAATATATATTTATTTATTTAAACTTGGAGAACAGTCTATTTCTTTCCATTTCCTCTCTGTATAGATTTGATTTTGGCCAATCCAAGGAACTTTTTTACTGTAATAATTTTTAAAAAATATATTTTGTTGATTTCTTTTTACAGAGAGAAAGGGAGAAGGATAGAGTGTTAGGAAACATCGATGAGAGAGAAGCATCTATCAGCTGCCTCATGCACAGCTCCTACTGGGGATGTGCCCACAACCAAGTACATGCCCTTGACTGGAATCGAACCTGGGATCCTTTAGTCCCCAGGCTGATGCTCTATCCACTGAGCCAAATTGGCTAGGACGAGAGTCCACATCTTAATTCTGGAGTCTGCTTGGCTTATCTGAAATTGGAAATTTTGTAAAGAATGACACTGCTTCCTTTGCTGCTGACAAATTCGAGAAACTGCAGCCAAACTGACCACCGGGAGGATGGGCACAGACCAGCTGCGTGGCAGGGCAGAGCGAGCGCCCTGGACTCACGCAGCCGCACCACGTGTGTGCTGAACAGGCGAGGCGAGCGTGGCACCTTTTGGCAGCTCAGCCTCCTCATATTTAACTAGAAAAAGCAGAATTCCTATTAAGATATTTACGTCCTTTTCCTGATCCGCCCATCAGCTTACACAGAGAATCTCCTATGGAATACAGTGGTACCTCGAGATACGAGTGCCCTAACGTACGAGATTTTTGAGATACGAGCTGTGGAGCGAGCGATTTTTGCTTTGAAATACGAGCAACAGTTGAGATAGGAGTCATTGCGCGGATTGGCCGGCTGCACACGACCCACCAGTTTACCGCGACTCCAGCATCTCATAGTTTCCCACGCCTCAAGGTTTACGGAATGAATTAAACTCGTATCTCGAGGTACCACTGGATATGGGATGGCAAAGGGAAGGCACGCTGAATCTCAGGCTATGGTGTTGCCTTGGGTTTGGTTAAAATCCCCCAGGACTCTGAAACAGCTCTGAACTGGCCAATAAGACCTGGCCCTATAAACATGTCATTCATGGTGAGTATCAGTAAGGTCGCCTGACCGGGCAAGACCACAATCGAGTCCTCAGACATGCCCTGTGTGAAAGAGCCCCCGCTGAGTGACTCCCGGGTCTGATGTCGCCACTGATGGGGGAGGAGTCAGTGAAAACGGTCCCTGGAGGACAGGAGCAAGGGCGGGAGGGGGCCGGAGGGGGCAGGAGGCGACGGCCAGGGACGCTGTGCTGGTGTCAAATCCCGGCTGTGGGGTGAGGCTCTGGGTGGCCTGCCTCCTGCTGAGAACAGACCCACGCCTGTTCTTTTCCAATTAAAAAAAAAAGGGGGGGGCAGCGTTCCAACGACCTGCTGATGAACCTGCCACTCACAGAGCTCCGCCAGCCAGTCCTTCACGTCCTCCATCGTGGCGTTCACTCTGGTCTCATCGGTGGGCAGAGTGATCCGACACTTCGGGTGGAAAATGTACGTGGGGTCCACCGTCTCCAGCTTGATCTTCGTGCTCAGCTGCTGCAGCACCCAGAGGAAGTTCAGCATGAACCCGTCCGTGGAAACCAACCTGTCATCTGTCTGCAGACACGAAGGGAAGGACTCAGAATAATGCCCGAATAGAAATGCTGACCAGACATGCATTTTTATTTTTTCTTTACTAAGAAAAAAATTTTTTTTAAACCCTCACCAGAGGATATGTTTCCATTGATTTTTAGAGAGTGGGAGGTAGAGAGGAGGGGGAGAGAGAGAGAAACATCAATCTGAGAGAGATACATTGATTGGTTGCCTCCCGCACATGCCCCACCCCAGGCTAGGGATCGAGCCTGCAACCCAGGTACATGCCCTTGACTGGGAATTGAACCTGAGACCCTTCCATACACAGGCAGATGCTCTAACCACTGGCCAAACCAGCTAGAGCGGCAAACGGTCAATGACAGGACATACACATCATGTCACCACTGTCACTCTTTGGCAGCTTCCACTTGTTTAGTGTTCATCATTGTGAAGCCTTTTATACACTCTCTCGCCGCATCGTCACAACAGCCCTTAGAAAGCAGTAACCCTCGTATTGCCATTTTCCAGAGGAAAAACTAAGATCAGAGAATTAAAGTGACTTGCTAAGAACCTCACAATCAGCAAGCAAGTAAAACACACTAAACGTGACTTCCTTCCTCTTCATTTCCCCTCAGAACAGCTAACTTCACTGTTCCCACCGGGCAGTCTCTCTGACCTACAGCATCAGCGTAGTCCTCGTGAATAACTGAACAATCGTAACAGCGACAGTTACAGGCCGAGTGTTCACTATGTGGCAGGCACTGTTCCACCAGCTTTACGGAGAGTAAATACACGCGTTCAGTGTTCATTATCCCCCTCCAGCAACGAGGAAGCGGAGGCACAGAAGTAACTGCCCAGGTCCCACTGTCGGTAACGCCAGACACAGTGGCAAATCCGGGCAGTCTCCGGCAAGGTGCCGCTTCGATCTGGACGCTTTCCGTCTTGAGTAGAAGTGTCAGATCATTCATTACTAACACGCCATTCACTACTAACACGCATTCACTACTAACACGCATTCACTACTAACACGCATTCACTACTAACACGCATTCATTACTAACACGCCATTCATTACTAACACAGGGCGGACGCCCTCGGAATGCTTCTGCTCTGGCCAACAGTCCACGCTGGGAGCTCCATACGGGGCGGGGCTGGTCTCGGGTCCACTCCAGCTCCCGTCCCACTTCCGCCCCTTCCCTGCACGGATCGGGAGGTTTCTTGCCGGAAAACCCTCCCACGGTCCTCACTGCAGCTCTGACCACACTGATCCAACTGATGGAGCCTCTGACCACCCCCTATGACACACACCCCCTCATTCTCCTCCTGTTCACGGTCCTCCAGCTACAAAGGCCACATGCGGGCTTGCTCCAATGTAGTCCTGTCTCAGTGCCTTACTCCCGCCCAGAGAGCCCTTCCCCAGGCTGGTTCCTTCCTGTCAGTCAGGTCTCTGATCAAATGCCACCTCCTCAGCGGGGCCTTTCTGCCACGCAGACGAAATCCACCCACAGCTTCTTTCCGAAACTTCCGCCACCATCACCCTCAAGTGTGTCACCTTGCGGTACTGGCTTCCTGGGAGCTGTGTCTGTCTGAAACTATGTCTGTTGTTCACTCAGTCACCCTCTAGGACACGCCCTGCACAGAAGCAGGGAGCGTCTCTGCCTTGTCCACCACGTATCTCCATCCCCCAGCACAGGCTCAGGTCAGGATGCATGAAAGACGAGTGCGATGCCAAAACCGGTTTGGCTCAATGGATAGAGCGCCGGCCTGCGGACTGAAGGGTCCCAGGTTCGATTCCGGTCAAGGGCATGTACCTTGGTTGCGGGCACATCCCGAGTAGGGGGCGTGCAGGAGGCGGCTGATCGATGTCTCTCTCTCATCGATGTTTCTAGCTCTCTGTCCCTCTCCCTTCCTCTCTGTAAAACACCAATAAAATATATTTTTAAAGAAAAGAAGAGTGAGAGGAATGAGTTCATGCAGAGACAGGAGCAGGCTTCGGGGCCTACCTGCATCTGGGCCTTCTTCATGTTGGCATTGACCACGGCGGCCATGTAGCTGAGGGCGGCCTCGCGGGTCTCCCCGTTTAGCAGGATGCTGTGCAGAATCTTGAAAAGCTCTTGCTGAAGTGGATTTAAGAACAAAGAGAGAAATGAGAGCTTTCCTTGAAACACTCCTCCTTTGGATTTAAGCACAGATAGCTCCCCCCCCCCCCACCTCCTCTGACTCCAGGCAGAGCAGACAAGCAGCCCACACTCAGCTGCGTGGACAGCATTAACCTGGATGCAGGATGTGGAACGGAGAAGGAAGTACAGCGGCACCTCGAGATACGAGTGCCCTAACATACAAGATTTTTGAGATACGAGCTGTCAAGCGAGTCATTTTTGCTTTGAAATACGAGCAACAGTTGAGATAGGAGTCATCGCAAGGATCGGCCAGCGGCACACGACCCACCAGTTTACCGCCACTCAAGCATCTCATAATTTCCCACGCCTCAAGGTTATGGAACGAATTAAACTCGTATCTCGAGGTACCACTGTAGTTTCTGTTTTAATAAAACAGCCTTTGCTATTTCCTTTCCAGAAGAGATCACAGCTACTGAAATGACACTATAATCAGCCTGTAATTTTGCTGCCTTTTTGGAGAACTGAAGCATATAAACTAGATTTGGGACCGGCGAGGTGAACTACCAGCGCTGGCTCCCCCACGTCTTACACGCCCACGAGCAAGCTGGAGAGAGCTGGTCACTACACGCAGGACCGGCCCGGCCATGCCTCCACCGGGGGCGCATGGCATTCTTGCTGCCGTTACCGTTCCAGTCACCGCCTTTCCCCCATCGCCCGGGCTCCGTGTCCGCACACCTACCCTTCCCAGCTCCAGGTAATGCTGCAGCGACTGGCTCACCACGCGCGTGTTTTCCAGGGTGATGGCAGGCCCTGAGAAGTACTTTTCCACCACTTTAGCCTGGAGGAGAGGAGACAAACTCAGCCGACGGAGAACACACACCTGGGAAGGGCGCTGAACCTCGGAGCAAGGGTGCCCACGGCCACGGTACTTACGTCGTCTTCCGCGAAGACCGAGAAGCTGAAAAAGGCCCCCAAACAGGAGAGTCTCTGCAGCTCCCGCCCGGACCCCGGGCTGAGGGACTTGGGCAGCCACAGCGGCAGGGAGGCGATCTGTGGGAAGGAAAGAGGCAGATCAGGTGGCCACTCATAGTGGCCAGGGAAGTCAAAGGTCACGGGCAGAGTGCCCACCAGCCAACCTCCCCAGCGAGTCCTGGGCCACCGCACACTGTGGGCCCCGACCACCCCCAAACCCGGGCTCCCACGTGCGCTCGCTTCCCTGCTGCTGCTTTCTCATCGTGGATGGAGGAAAGCCTCCACTCCGCCCCCCCCCCCCACTTTTGTAAAATACACTTTTACATTTTTCTAGACACACTTCTAAGTTTTATGTTCCAGAAACTCTGCAATGGAGTGCAAATGAACTCTTCTTCTACTGCAAACGGATTCAAGTCAATTCTTCCCTAGACTTGTTATTCTGGATGCACAATACTGGCCCAAAAATTTAAAAAATCCCAAAAAAGTCAACAGCTTCTTCCCAGAAGATGGTATCTGACATCACTTTGAGAATCCAGAGCCACCCGGCATGCGAGACCAGAGTGCCCCGCCACAGCCGATGCACGGAGACCTCCTGTGAGTGCCGTGCGCACGACAAAGGCGCGCGCCCCGCGGGAGGCACTTACCAGATTGCACACGGGGTGCGTCTTCCCGAACTTGGTTTCGCAGAGCTCGCCCAAAGCCTGGAACAGACCAGAGAGCCGTTCACACGCATGTCCCAGGCCAGGTGAGCACGGAGGCAGCGCTGTAACCGCCGCCGTAAATGCGCACGGATCCCTCCCAACCCAAGAGCGTCACTGCTCCCCTGACTCAGCGATCCCTCGCCCCGTAAAACACTTCACAGCGGAAACATAAAGTGAAGCTGAAAGTCACCCACACTTTTCACCACGGGATAGCCTCTATGGCTATTTTAATGAACAGCTTTCCAGACATGTTTTGTGCCTAGATACACTGAGGTAAATGTGTATATGTATTTTTAAAATAATTTTTTTCTGCCGAAACCGGTTTGGCTCAGAGGATAGAGCGTCGGCCTGCGGACTGAAGGGTCCCAGGTTCGGTTCCAATCAAGGGCATGTACCTTGGTTGTGGGCACATCTCCAGTGTGGGGAGTGCAGGAGGTAGCTGGCTGATGTCTCTCTCTCATCGATGTTTCTGGCTCTCTATCCCTCTCCCTTCCTCTGTAAAATATCAATAAAATAGATTAAAAAAAAAAAAAAAAAGAGCTGCGGTTTCCCAGCAGGGTCTTGACCATTCGTTCGCCTATTAGCGAGGTTTGGGGTTTCTGGGAGGTAAGTGTGCCCCTTGTACACGCCTCTGCATTTATCGCGTGCACTGGGCTGACTGTTGCTGCTATTCGGTGTTTGCAGGAGTTTGCGAGCCCTGCAGAGAGCTGGCTGCCTTGATGAGTGGGCTCCTGGGTCCAGGGCCTGGCTCATTCCGGGTCCTAGGAACTAAGAAGCTAACTGTGAGCTAAACATGCTGAGTCTGTACAATGATTAAGTGGAACAAATGCGGTTAAAAAGTACCTATTTAACCGGGGCCTCAATTTATGGAAGTCTCTATTTATATATAAAATTAATACATTATTTTGATCTTCCCTTCCTATTTCTAGAATAAAAAATATTCAGTAGTTCTTCAAAGTACTTTTGTCCCAAAATTTCCAAGAAGTAAATCCGGAGAAGAAAAGAGATTGTTATTTTGTTTCTGGTTCTAATATTTTTATCACAGTCAAGGTCCTCCATGAGAATCTAGCCGAGATATTCATCCACGATTTCTGCTGAGCTGCGTGCCTGCCAGAGCGAAGCAGATCCGTGTTTTTAGTGTTCAAGTAAAGCGTGAAGTGTACTTCCCGGGAAACGGAAGGTGAACCGGAGAATTACCCTCAGACCTTCGGTACAGAGTCACCAAATAAATGATAAAGCTGTTTACTTCTCTTAGGATAGCCTAACCTTTTATCTGCATTTGTAATTTTTTTTTTAAACAAAATTTCATCCCAAATAGTCTGGTGTGCTCACTGCTGGGAGAATCAGGAGGATACCGCCGGTAATGACTGTTCTCATAAGCCATCCCATGAGCGGGGGGCATGTTAATGACCGCATCCCTGACTGTCTGGGCCTCGAGGGGTGGGATGGGTACTGGGCTGCTGACTGTCTTTGCTGACGCATCCCACTGCACGCCACACACTCTGCATGGCCGCACAATGGTTCCATGTTTTAAACTGGAAAACAAGGTTGGTGGTGGAGCTGAAAGAAAAGTGCATGTTAACGTAACCCGGAAGAAAACAGCCACCGGATGGGTCGTAAGAAAACAGCTTACCATGAGGGGGTACTTAAAGTAGTCACTGTCCAGGGAGCACTCTTTGGCAGCAAGCGCCAGGCCTTGTAAAATGGGGATAAAGATCTGTAAGGAAACAAAACAAAACAAAACAAAATCAGAAATAGAAATCTAAGAAAAGGTAAGAACGAATAAAGTGCGGATCTGCGTGCATCGGCGTCTCCCGCGGCCCCAAGGAAAAGCTGTTTGCACAGAAGGGAGTCCAGACCCAGCCAGGGCGCTGCTGTCCTTACGCCCAGCCACAAAGTGACACAGCCGAACTCTCCAGAAGCACCTGGCAGCACTCCCCGGGATTCCACAGAAACTCAGGAATCTGGGGCCTGATACAGACCCTCCAGGGGTCGCTGCTTTAATCAGCTCAGTTCTCCACAGCTCAGAACACGTTTCTGATCAACACCCATAATCTGTAAAGGCACTGGACTACATGTCCTACTACCTTCTCACCGCCATCAGTGGTGTTAAGAAATTCTGTTTCCACCCTCCCACTGCCAGCTAATTCCTTCCATCTTTCCCTGTATTTTTGAAGAGAATAAGAAAAACAGACCAATAATGGAGATTATTATTACACTAGAAGGCCCGTGCACGCAATTCATGCACAGTTAGGGTCCTTAAGCCTGACTGGCGATCAGGGCCAATCGGGGCCTGCTGGCTGCTGGCAGGGGCCTTCCTACATTCCGTGCCGTCCCCTGGTGGTCAGTGCACATCATAGCGATCAGTCGAACTCCAGTCGGTCAAACTACCGAGGGGACAATTTGCATATCAGCCTTTTATTATATAGGATTAACCTTAAATATGTAGAACAAAGAGATAGCTGATAAACGTTAACATTGAAAAAGAAAACTTTTATCAGAATGTCTTCCCTCCACATCACAATATCCTGAGGCCAGAGCTTCAGGGAACTCACATGTACCTCACAAGTTCACCACCAATGCCCGGGCACACAAGCCCTGCCAGAGAGCACAGCACAGATGACTTCGAATGTCACACGCACTCACTGACCATCACATCTGGGGATCTGATGGGGATTCAATGCTTCTAACACCATTGAGGTAGAAAAAGTTGTAATCGACGGCGAACAATCTGAATGCCAACACGCTGAAGAAGGGAGTGGTCTATGAAGCCACCGGGAAACCTGGAAACTCCTTTTCCTACGAACCTCCTTCACTGTACTGAGCACCTTCATCATTGAGAAGCACATCAATTAAGCGCTGCAGAAAGGTGCCCTGGTTACCCGGCCTCCGAGCATCCTGAGGCAGCAACACAGCTCGGCAAGAAATCCTTCTGGTTTTGCAAATAAGCAATCAGGGGAGAAGCAATGTGCTTGCATCAGAGCTAAAAATGGAGAAGTGCGAAGATGGGAAACGTCAAAACTGCAAGCAAGGAAATAAACAAAAGAAGTTCCAGAATCACCAAAAATAAATTTCTTAGCTGGTCATCTAAAGTAATCTCTGAGCCGAAACCGGTTTGGCTCAGTGGATAGAGCGTCAGGCTGCGGACTGAAAGGTCCCAAGTTCGATTCCGGTCAGGGGCACGTACTCTGGTTGCGGGCACATCCCCAGAGGGGGTGTGCAGGAGCCAGCTGATCAATGTTTCTCTCTCGTCAATGTTTCTAGCTCTCTATCTCTCTGTAAAAAAAAAAATCAATAAAATATATTAAAATAAATAAATAAAGTAATCTCTGAGCACCGTTTTCAGGAATGCTATAAAGGAAAACATCATTACTCTTTCTAATAGAGCATTCCTCTTTTCTCAGTAAGAATTTACATGATAACCGACAGACAATATTGCTAAGCATTTTCAAATAGTCAAATGATAGACTATCTGTGTGACTTAAGTATCTTAATAATTCTCTTCTATTCATATAAATAGCTCCCAGCAGTGATAAAAAATGCCACAGGTGTTCCTCTCCAAGCTTAAATTCTAGCAATTATTGATTTCTGCTATCTTTTTTCCTAAACTGTGAATATCACAAATATCTACATTTCAGTCAAAAGATTGAATAATTTAAAGAAGACGGAAAGGTAACTTGTTTTTCAGTTCAGCACCCCGTTTTACTCATCCTTCCTAGAAAAGACACGCGGTGATACCTAAGGAGAGACAAGCCTGGGTTAGGACTACGTGGCAGAAAGGGCATCAGAATCTTGTGATTAAAAATAAGCAGCTCAGCCGAGACCAGTTTGGCTCAGTGGATAGAGCGTCGGCCTGCGGACTGAGGGGTCCCAGGTTCGATTCCAGTCAAGGGCATGTATCTTGGTTGTGGGCACATCCCCAGTAAGGGGAGTGCAGGAGGCGGCTAATTGATGTCTCTCTCATTGATGTTTCTAACTCTCTATCCCTCTCCCTTCCTCTCTGTAAAAAAAAATCAATAAGATATATATTTTTTAAAAAAGCAGCTCAGCAGTGGCTGTATACTCTGTGAGTATACTAGATGCCAGTGGACTGTACACTTCACAATGGGCACATTTGCTGTGTGGTATCACCTCAATTGCAGAAAAACAAAGAGGTCAATTCATAGCCTCTGCAGTAAAGCAGGCACAACATACTCCTTTCAGCTGGTCAAATACATACAACCCAACGAATCACTTAAACCTCTCAGGACAGTTACTTATTTTCACCAGTGTTGTCACCATTCTAGAGAAGAAAAGCTCACTCTGATGCTTCACTATTCCCCTAGGTCACCGAGACCATCCGATAAGAGAAGCAGCAGATGGATCCAGAGAGAGTATACAACACTAACTGGGAGTTTCACTCCGGAATTTTAAAGACACAATTTATTCGAATGCAAAGACATGAAGATGAACAGCTATAGGTGGGAGGTGGAAAGATGGCAGCTGGCAGGAGGGAGGTGAGGGAGAGGAAGTGAGTGAGGGGAGGGGAGGAGAGTGGTGGATGCGTGTGGTGCGGGTGTGAGGGAGTGAGGGACAGTTAAATGTCGCAGGAGCAGCAGGGGCTGGCAGCCCAGGCTCTGCTGGACAAGGAAAGACTGCCACCACTGCGGGCACTCCCCGGACTGCGGGACTCAGGCATGGTGCCCGTGCCATTGTGAAGGAGAAAACGGCCTTTCTTTGGAAACCCATCAACACCACAACCAGACAGGCCCTGGATCTGCCCAGCGACCCTGCGGCCACTCCAGCCAAAACCCTGCTCCCCGACCCGCAGACCCGCAGATCCTGGACCTCCGCCTCCAAAGGTGCACCGCTCGGCAGCACAAGACACCCATGAAAAACATACATGGTATCAAAACAAGCCAAAGGAAAAATAAAAAGGACTCCATGTCAATTTTATAGAAAAGTTTCCTTTATTAACTTTTGGTCGAGAATGTGTTTCTATGCTTTCAGAAAACAACTCCAAGACCAAGTGGACTCCTGCAACAGAGAGGAACTGACAGGTCTGCTCCCACCACGAAGACAAGAGGAGAAACAGTCCAGAGATGGAAGATGCTGACGATGCCTCGCCATGCGAGCAGTCAGCAGCTGTGTGTCACTACAGGATGCCCAGGACCAAACCAGAGAGGGTCGGACCTGCATGGCCACCATTTGTCCACCATCCACATACCACTGCTGACGTGTACACATAAGGAACTGTTTGACATTGAAACTGGGACTCAGCACTGATGGACACTGAAATTGGGACTCAAACATTTTTTGTTCTTATAGGTTTATTTCTAGTCCGCAGAGGCAAGATTTTTTAAAGAAGAGAATCAGGGGGAAATAAAAAGATACAGAGTCAAAGAAGCATTGAACAGACTGTCATACTACAGCTGGAAGGCAGGAGTTGGTGGGGGGCCGGGGGCTGTACGAGATCAACCAAAGGACTTGTATGCATGTATGCAAGCATAGCCAGTGGGTACAGGACACTGGGGGCAGGGGGCACGTGAGGGCATGTACTGGAGGTAGGAAAGGCTGAGGGGAGGTCAATGGGGAAAAAAAAAAAAAGGAGAAATATGTACTACTGTTTGTAATACTTTAAACAATTAAAAAAAAAAAGGGAAAAAAAAGAAGAGCTATAGCCTGGCCGGTGTGCTCAGTGGTTGGGCGTCAACCTATGAACCAGAGGTCATGGTTCAATTCCCAGTCAAGGCACATGCTTGGCTTGCAAGCTCTGTCCCCAGTGTGGGGTAGGCAGGAGGCAGCCGACCAATGATTCTTTCTTACAATTATAATTGACATTTCTAACTCTCTCTCCCTTCCTTTCTGAAATCAATAAAAATATATTTTAAAAATTAATAGCTATAAGTAATCCTCCTATATAATAAAAGGCTAAAATGAAAATTGTCCCTTTGACCAGGAGTTCAACCAGGGGATGGAGACAGCCAGCCACCCACCTATGGCCCCTCCCCCCAGCCGGCCCCGCCCCTGATCGGCACCCTCTCTGCCACCATCAGGGTGGGCCAGCCAGACCCACTTGTGCACGAATTCATGCACCAGGCCTCTAATATCTACATATATGAAATCCTATGCAAATAGACGGAATGGCAGAACAACCAAACAACTGAACAACCAATCGCTGTGACATGCACTGACCACCAAGGGGCATGCATGGCAGGGGTTGGCCACCACGGGATGGTGGAGCAGGTGAGTGGGGGCACCAGACCAACGCGGGGCACCAGTCACTGTCATCAAGGCAAGCCTCTGATGGTTACTGCAAATTTTTGCTCCCTCGCGCCACAGTCCTGCCCAGTGCTCACACCTGCTGCCGGCACTGGAGACACCGCTCCCACCCGCTGCCAGTGCCCAGCAGCAGCCCCGATCATCCCTTAGAGCTTCTCCACCTCCCCCTGCTCCTGAGCGGCAGCTGCCGCTCACACCCACTGAAAGCACCAACCCTGCTCACACCCTCTGCTGGTGCCAATCCCATTTGCTCCGTGCTGTCAGCTGGTGCAAGCGGGGGCGGCACCATCAGCACGTGGGAATGGGGCTGCTGGCGGACAGGAGGGCCAGGCAGGGGCATGTGGATGGGTGGAGACCCGCCCCCGTGCCCACCACAGCCTCATGGCCCACAGTTCCTTTCAAGGTGCACGAATTTGTGCACTGGGTCCCTAGTTAAGTATAAAAACAGATCAATAAAAATCTTATCAAGTAACACCTTCCCTCTGTTTTTCTCCCTAGTCATACACAAAAGAAATGATCATACAACAAACCAAGAAATGTCATAAAGATCCTTTCCCGAAGGAAGCAGCTTGTGTGTGAGTGGCTGTGGCAATGTGTGTACATTGTAAGACAAGCCATAAAACAGCAACCAAAGGTAATGCTAAAAACTCTGCAAGCCTGAGCTTATTAATATTATTATTGAGCTTTATTATTAAATACTGCATATCTGCATTTTCACTGGACTTTACACAATGAGATATCAAAAATGATGAACAGTTAATGAATGAAGTAATCAGTAAGATATGAGCCATCACCCGCAGATTACTGTAGGAAGACAAAGATTCTCTGTGGTGTGTAAACTGCCACTGCCCTAGTTTGGTCATTAATTTATTAATCTCCTTTTTGTAAACACAAGAGAACTAACTGTCAACACTACTCAGCAGGCATATGCACAGCGAGCCTGATGCTATCTGTTGGCATTCCTGTGTTAGAAGCTCTTTAAAAATCAGGGACACACACTTTTATTTCTTCTGATTTCCCAAAGCACTTGGCACGAATCCTGTTTAGAAGAGTCCTGCCTCACTGATTAGTTGAAAAGGCACAGGATTTGAACAATGCAGCTGTCACCCCGATTTCCCTAAGAAAGGAATCTCCTCAGGAAAGTCTCCTTTCTGAGCAGATAAACAGGCGTAATAAAATTCAGGAACAGTTTCAATACGTGTGCACGTAAAATCCAGCTCCGTCACAGGAACGCCGAAGCTGAAAGTTTCGGCAGCCAATTCCCGAAGCCTTACCTGCTTGAACACTTCTTCGTCCTGGTGAGTGGTTCTCACCAGCTCTTGAATGAAGCCGTAGGGGAGGTTCCTACACAGCATGTACGGCACCAGGAGGGACGGCTGCTGCATGGACCTGTGGGCCAGGAGTCAATAACGGCGATCAATTAACCAACCGCCACAGGACGCAGAACACAGGGAAGGCCCTGACCGGTCTGGCTCAGGGGATAGAGCGTCGGCCTGCGGACTGAAGGGTCCCAGGTTCGATTCCGGTCAAGGGCATGTACCTTGGTTGTGAGCACATCCCCAGTAGGGGGTGTGCAGGAGGCGGCTGATCGATGTCTCTCTCTCATCGATGTTTCCAACTCTCTATCCCTGTCCCTTCCTCTCTGTAAAAAATCAATAAAATATATTTTAAAAAATAAATAAATAAAATAAATAAAAAATAATAAAAAAATAAAAGATCACCCTTCTTACCTATCTATATAAAAGTTCAATATGCAAATTGACCAAATGACCAAGCAAATGACTGTCGGGATGACCACGTTATGACATGCACTGAGGCCAGGCCAGCCAAGGGGGGTGTGATGCAATTGGTCGAGGGCCCCGCCATTGCCCCATGATCACTCCGCAGACAGAGACCCAGGCCACCCTCTGTGGGGCAATCGATGAGGGGGCTCCACAATCAATCACCCCAAAGAGGAAGGCCCAGGCTACCCAGCCGGTGGCACTGCAGTGTGTGGGCGGGGCCTCCCTCTGCTGGGCGATAGATGGCCTGTAGAGGGAAGCCCAGGCCAGCCAAGCGACTGCACCACACGCCTGTCACCGCAGAGGGAGGTGACCGGTGGCAGGGGAGGGGTGGTGCACAGATGGCAGGCAGTGG
This sequence comes from Lasiurus borealis, assembly GCA_004026805.1. Lineage (NCBI taxonomy): Eukaryota > Metazoa > Chordata > Mammalia > Chiroptera > Vespertilionidae > Lasiurus > Lasiurus borealis. The sequence continues at coordinate 37,855 of PVJN01015886.1, forward strand.
TAGCATTGGGGGCGGGGCCAGCTGCCAGCAGTCGGGGGCAGGAAAACCCTGACAGGCCCTGATCGCCGGCCAGGCCTAGGGACCCTACCCAAGGGCTCCCGGATTGCAGGAGGACACAGGCTGGGCTGAGGGACACCCCCTAACCCCGTGTACAGATTTCATGCACCGGGCCTCTCATCATAAATAAATTCCTTTCTGTCTAACAACTGAGAGACTAGCCCTGGTCGGTGTGGCTCAGTGGTTGAGCACAGACCTATGAATCAGGAGGTCACAGTTCGATTCCCGGTCAGGGCACATGCCCAGGTTGCAGGCTCTATTCCCCAAAGAGGGGCCTGCAGGAGGCAGCCGATCAATAATTCTCTCTTATCATTGATGTTTCTGTCCCTCTCTCCCGGCCTCTCTGAAATCAATAAAAAGTATATTTTTAAAAATTCACCTCTTTTACCCAATTAAAGGCGAGCAGTGACTAGCCTGCCCTGCTACCATCAAGCACATCGCGGTCTGCCTACCTGGGCTGGGTGAGGGAGCCTTGCAGGACTAGCGCGGTGTGGGAGATGCACTGCGAGCGGATGTTGCTCAGGAGCTGGCTGACGGCGGGCTGGCTGCACATCTGAAAAGAAGAGACAAAATCACCCCGGGCTGTTGAAAACTACAGCATTCAGAGGAGACGCGACTCCGGCAAATGGCATGCTTAGTGCTTCCTTTATTCGCACTGAACAGGCCAGAGTAACGGTACCGATCACCCCGGTACCCTGCCTCTGCTAAATCTAGTCAGAGAAGAAGTGGTGGAGGCGTGAGGCGACCACGCGGGAATCTCAAGACATGCGCCCGCTCGCTCTGCTCTTGCTGAGGTTGAGAGCGACAAAGCCCAGAGGCCCTGCGGAAACAGGAAACTAACAGGTGGGCAGCCAGACTCGCTCCTCGTGGAAAACTAGAACTGGGAAGGGAATGGCGATAAAATGAAATAATGATGAAGTCGGCACAACAGGGGAGAAAAAGTGTCGCTTCCTAAGTTTAAACGCAGTTTTGCCACTTTTATGTACCGTATTTCCCCGCGTATAAGATGACTTTTTAACCCAGGAAAATCTTCTCAAAGGTCAGGGTCATCTTCATGCTGGGTGTCATCTTACAGGGCAGGTATATCCCAAACTCTATATTTTAATTGGAAAAGTTGGGGGTTGTCTTATTCGCCCAGTCGTCTTATACACCGGAAAATACGGGTACGTGATTCTGGACAATTATTTAATCTCACCAAGGTTCATTTGCTTATTCATACAACATTAAAAGTAGTACCCATCCTTCCCTTCCTCTCTGTAAAAAAATCAATAAAATATATTTTTAAAAAATTAATTAACCAGAAAAAAAAAAAGCAGTACCCATCTTACACTGGGTTACACTGTGCTAACCGAACAACTAGCAATCTGAACTAATGCAGGCCCACGCACGGCGCCAGTCAGTCCATGGGCTACATAAAGCTTGTTTATTATTACAGTGATTATGAGAGACCATCAGAAATTACTAAGGCCATGTGAGTTGTTGGTAGCAATGGCCTTGACCTTGTCGCTTCTTCCCTCCCCTGGAATGTGAGTTCTATGTGGGCAGGGATCTTTGTCTCTTCTGCTCTCACCCCAAGCTCCTGGTACAGTGCCTGCCACGTAGTACAGTGGTACCTCGAGATCCGAGTGCCCTAACATACGAGATTTTTGAGATAGGAGCCGTCGAGGAAGCGGTTTTTGCTTTGAAATACGAGCAACATTTGAGATACGAGTCATCACGCGGATCAGCCTACTGCACACGACCCACCAGTTTACCTCGACTCGAGCGTCTCATCGTTTCCCACGCCTCAAGGTTACGGAACGAATTAAACTCGTATCTCGAGGTACCACTGTACATGCTCAATAATCACTTCATGAAGAAATAAACGAATGCTAAGTAGGAGTGGAAACTATTATTTATCAAGCAAATGAGCAGGCTTTCGGGGGCTCTTTTAGGCGAATCTGTTTCTTCTTACCTTTGGTGCTTTTTTTTCCTCGATTCCCACTCGGTCAAAGCACTCGATGAGGTAGTTCAGCATGTCTGTCTCTTTGCAGGTCTCGATGGCGAAATGGTCACTGTAGGAATCCCACGAACTCGCCCCACCACAGGCTCCAAAACTTCGGAGAAGAGAAGAGAGAGTGACGGTTCGCACCTCTTCCCGGCGCGTCGCGTTAGACAGTCCGCACTTCCGCAGCAGAAAGCCTGGTGGGACCCCTGCCCCGGGCCAGAGCGCAGGCCCCATGCAGCCAAGGCTGGAGCTGACCGCTCGTCCCCCCGCTACAAGGCCAACCGCAGTCACTTCTGGTAAACATCTTATTTTGACTCAGAAGTCTGAGCAGAAACCCAGCATCTAATCTCGTTGGGAATGATTTACAAAACCAGGAGGCCCGTCCCTAACCCAAGCGGGCAGACGTGGGGTTAGAGCACACTCAGCTATCGCCGTCAGGATAACAAAACTCCCCTCCTCCGCCTCCCAACTCCCAGCTCGGATCGCAAAGCCTGCAGCTAGCATTCGGCAAGAGCTCGGGAAAACTGTCCAGTTAGGAGACATGAAAATGTTGGTTATTGACACAAATCCTCCACAGCCGTCAGTGAAAAAGGCAAAGCAGCACGGACAGAACAAAACCACGCCTCTGCTCGATTTCCCAACTTGGGGGTCTCTTCCCGGCCCTACAGCTTACCTGTTACCTGAACCCAAACCTCATCTTATGCGCAGCGGGGGTTAACTAAAACCACGTGAAGCGCTTTGTAGACTGAAGCAGGATTCGGCGTGAGGCATTGTTATGGTCAGTGTAACGGTTCTCCGAGGCCACAGCCAAACATCACTGCGGGGTTAGGTGTGAGGGGACTCCAGTTTAGAGCATGAGGTCATATTTAGATCATGAGGTCATATGTCAAATCTGATGTTAACTCACCGATTGATTTGATTTGCACAGAGGAGACAGATTGATCATGGCAGAGGAAGAGGCTGGCGATTTTGAGATGAGGTGAGGAAACATAAGCTCACCGACAAAGTTACAGGCGAGAGATGATAGAGGATGAGAAGAAGGTCAGGAACTGAGAGACCCACTCCTACTTCAACGTGAGGCCAACAAAGGCTAGAAGCTAAAAAGCGAAAGGAACTGGCACATGAACATGTTACATACGAAGAGGGGCAGATACACAAAACCAATTTGGAACATAGACATGACCGATCTTAGGTTTTAGAGAAATACACATCACTGACCTTCAAATGGCACTGAAGTATTTCAACCAAAGAGATGAAAACAATGCCATTTTATATCCAAAGCTTCTAGTAAATTCGAATTCCTACAACAGAGGCCTTGCTATAGGTGTGATGGAGAAGGGAAGGAGGAGTGAAGGCTGGGAGACAGGCAGCCAGGCCTTGCTGAGGGGTAACGAGCACCCACACAGCGCCCGGACAAAGCCAGGACCAAGATGGGCAGGTCAGAGTGGAACCCTAAAAAACACACACAATTAACTTCTGTGTCTCCTTATCTGTTCGTTTGGGAGCTCTTCCTGAATCAGGCAGGAGCTGATACCTGTGCACTGGCCTGATAACAGAAAGTGGAGTACTGTAACCCAGCACAGGAAGACACCCGTAAGAACAAAACAGAAAAACGCGCCCACAAGTGTGAGGAGTGCGTTGAGTCCCCGAAAAAAGAAAGGGGAAAAGAGATGTTTGTGTTCACCTTAGCTTCCCACCACCTGCTCCCCCTCCTCCCTCCTCCTCTGACGTCAGCAGGATTACAGGTCCCCAAGATGAACTGTGCGAATACAGGCTGTGCCTACACACAATTAAGGTTACCTTTCCTTTAAGCAGCTCTTGCAAATGACCATGAAAACAGAGACTCCTCATGTTAAAAAAAGCAAATTTAAAACCTTCCATCTCCTTGACCCTAAGCCCACATTTCTCCATTTTTCCATTTCGGAAGCGGAAAGAAAGCACCTTGTATTTATTGGATGTGGGTGGGTCTTTGGCAGCAGCAAGGAGTCACCTGAGGCATGGGACCGCCTGTGTGACACCCGCATGCTCAGCTGGTGGCAGCTCATGCACGGACACTAGGCTCCACTCTCGGCCAACACACCCATCCCACTGTCACTGCATCTGAACACCTCAAAGTCAACGAAATATCTTCACAAATGTGCGCTAAGGCATGAAAAGGGACAGGCAATGCAAGGGAGGATGTTAGAGTTTCCAAAGCTACGAGGCTGGTGGCTGTTGGTGACCACCTGTCAGGCACCAAGCAACACTTCCGGTGCATTTCAAGAGAAGAGAAAGAAGAAGAAAAGAGATAAACAAAAAGGTTTAACCAAGTAGAACCTGTAGAGTAAACACCAGTGTTGGGCAGTATACTTCACAAGTGCAAGTTCATCCTAAAGGTGCTAAAGCAGACCGCGACCACATGTATGGAAACCAGCCAGTCCAGCCAACACTCGCTCTGCATACGTCAAAGGTCAAAAGTCACTTACAAGGAGCTGTGGATTCAAAGTCAAAGAGTTGGACTCAAATTCTGAACAACAGATGCTAAAGGAGAACGTGGTGGATAGCTTATATGCACAAATCTGTGCTATCAATAAACCCTTTAAATGTTTTAAATATTGTGTTTTTTCCCCCTAAAAATGCTGTTACAATTTGTGATGGTTTTATAACCACTGACATATGAAAAGTGACACTGGGAATGTATCATATATAAGTTCTAAAAGGATCTCTGGGAAAACATATGAACCATTTTCTAAAACTACATCAGCCCTAGTGCATAATGTAATGACTTCACATAATCCCTGCATCCTTCTGAAAACACAATGAGAATAAGCACAAGCCTCATCTCTGTGCAAACTAAATCCAATTTTAAAACCTTGTTTCTTAAAAACACTCCATTGCAGACTCTTCTACAAGGGGACCAATCACCCTCCTATTTTATTTCCTTTTTTTTGCATGCAGGTCCTGCAATTTTATATCTTCTCAATGCAGCATAAAACCAGAACGGTGTAGCTTTAAGCGCTGCACACTCGGTAACAAGGGAAGCAGTGTGCCTGCTGCTTCCAGGCCTGGCCGTGGGTCCTGGGGTCACATGCTGAGTCAGACAGCTGCAGACCTGTTCCCAGGGCACCTATGTTCCAGAAGAGATGCTCAAAAGTGACTGAAGCCGAGACCGGTTTGGCTCAATGGATAAAGCATCGGCTTGCAGACTGAAAGGTCCCAGGTTCGATTCCGGTCGGGGGCATGTACCTTGCTTGCGGGCACATCTCCACTGTGGGACGTGCAGGAGGCGGCTGATCGATGTCTCTCTCTCATCGATGTTTCTAACTCTTTATCTCTCTCCCTTCCTCTCTGTAAAAAATCAATAAAATATATATATTTTTTAAAATGGCTGAATACAGCAGAGCTCTAGGGGAAAGAAAAGCAGAAGATGGGGAACAGAGCGAGGCGGGACGTGTGCGTTTTATACGTCTAATACCACGGGGTCAGCGACCAAGTCTGATAAGATGGCATTTACACACAAACCTGAGG
>PVJN01015887.1:0-43428 GCA_004026805.1 Lasiurus borealis
CCTCACAAGGGACCTGTGGGGTTATCTCTCCCAGCCTGCCCACCCTTATTGGCTGAAGGGCTTCCTTCCCTTTATTATGTAAACATAGACCTGTTGCTGTTCCCAGCTCCCTCATTCTATGAAAATGCACCTGTTGCAGCTTTTCAGCTCCCCCATTCTATGGAAATAAGCCTTCTGCTGGTCTGCAGCCCTGTGCTTCTTCCAAGGTCCCCTAATTTCTAAATTTTCCTAAACCTGTCTTTTTCACCCTAAAAATTCATGTTTCAGTGACACCTTCAGATCCCCCTCTGCCCCTGCCCACACTCCAGCATCACACTCCATGTCCCATGCTGCTCACACCACTGTTACCCCCTTTCAAAGGGTGGGAGAACCTCACATGTCCCATGTGAAGTTCAACCTTTGAGCCTAGGAGTTACTATAGTAACCATTTTAAGGGAACAGTGACCAATCAAAGGGAGTATCAAGGCACCAGAATCTCCACCCTTCATAAGACATAGGAAAACAAACTCAGTGGACCCTTTCCCTCTCCCTACATGGGAGTCCATTCTGTGAGACTCTTTCTCTCTCTTTCCCCATGTGGGAGTCTGTACTTGTTCAATAAATCTCCACCTTTCCTATACTATCCCCTCTCCTAGGATTCTTTCTTTGACTCTGGAGGACAAAGAATCTGGGTTCCAGTCCAAAAATTCCATATCAGCATTAATGAGCTAAAATCAAGGTAGTGAAGCACCCATCTTATATAAGAACTGCTGTTTGAAATTTTAACCTTGCTATTGGCTTCTATAAATGTTTGCTTGCTTAAATAATAAGGAAAATGAGACTATTCTCATTCAGAGAGGCCATTAAACCTTCCCTGGACAAAACTATCAGTGCTGGCACCAGGCCAGGTCTTTAGTTGAGGTCTCAAGACAGCACATAAGGGCCCTTTGAGAACTGCATACGAGTGGGGAACATTCCATATTTGAGAGACAAAAAAGGTAAAAACATATAAATACAAAAAATTTCTGCATGTTGGGGCTCAGAATTTGAGAAACATTTTCCTCTGGACCCGCACGTAATAAATGTAACTCTAAACTCCCCAAACATGGTTTGATTATTCTGGTTTTCTGTAACAGTAGAACTAGGGTTACATTCCTCCTGGAGGCTCTAGGGAATAATTTATTCCATGTTTTTCAGTTTGCAGCAGCTACTCACATTTTTTTGGTTCCTAGACTTTTCCTCCATCTTCAAAATCAGCAATGTCCAGTCAACTATTTCTCATTCTGATTTTTCTTTTTGTTCTTCCTCTTCTGCCTCCCTCTTTCACGTGTAAGGACCCTTGTAATTACACTAGGCCCACCCAAATTATCCTAGATAGTCTTCATTTTTTAAGGCCTACTGATCTTATTTCCTCTTTGCCTTGTAACCTAACACCCACAAATCCAGGGATTAAGACACAAACATCTTTGGCTGTCCGTTGTTCTGCCTAGAACTGACGGTGAAAAGGAAATTGCGGAAGGTTAGGGGAGAGAGGGTGGAAATCTAGTTCAGTTTCTGGTTAAAACTGTAGTCTTATTTCTCCACTCAGACTGACTTGGGTAGAGCTGCAGAGCCTAACCCCAGGGCCCAATATTACAGTAAGAAGAATAGGTAGAAATAAGAATGTATTAGAATAGAAGTAAAAGTACTGAAATAAGAATTAAATAAACATTAAGTGTGAAACCAAAAAACATAGATAAACATACCCCGAGTGGCGTGCATATACTCCCAAATAACGGAGCACCTGGGACCTGCTGATAAGACACACTGAAGACGGCCAAAGATATATGAGACGACTTGAGAGAACATCAGAGACGCTTGCTCTGCTCCTCCACAGACGGTCACTCTCTGCTCCCCTGTCCATTCCTGCCTAAGCTCTGCGCTGACCCAAGTCTGAACCACGAGCAGGTAAACGAGGCCTAGAACGATGCAGAGCTGCAGCTGCATCTTGTTGCTGTCTCAAGTGTGTGTCTGTCAGCGTGGATCTCCAGGTGGCTTACCGAGGTCTGGAATGAAAGGAAATGGACTCCCCTCCATCTTGTCCTATAAGGGCTGGGACCCCTGCCTAAACCCCCTCTCTTTTCTGGGAGTGGCCACAGGTGTGCCAGCAATGTCTTAACTTCCCTGACCCCCACCCAAATGGACCAATGAAGCACAGCGAGGTTCCTAATAAGGCTAAATCACAGAAAGACCCTAATTCAAGTGACCAATCTCTGTAACCCTCATCACTTTCCTAAGCCCCCTAATTATCCTACCCCATAAAACTCATTGTTCCCACCCGGCTCGCTCTCTCGCCTCGCTGCTGCGTCAGAAGCAGGCTGAGAGCCAAACCCGAGTTTGAATAAAGACTCTTTGCTTTTGCATCGGCGAAGGCTCCTTAGTGGTTGGTTATTGGGGACCCCGAACTCTGGGCATAACAGAACACACCAGGACTCTGTTAAATAAGCCATGTGCGATTCGTGCATTCTGTTTGTCTTCTATTGTTAATTTATGCTTGGCCGAACTCATAAGTTGAGTACCTTGGGTCGCTGTATAGTCTGCTCGGTTTAGGTACCCTGGGTCACCTGTGCTTACGTCCTACGATAATTGGAACACCCTTCCACAAATGACATGGGCAAAGCTGCAGGGACCCTAAAGGATCTGATACAAAAGGAGATATATATATAGGTCAGAGCCTCCGCAGGACCATAGTTCAGGCTCTGGACCAGCAGATCTGAGAAATAAAGGTTAAACTTTTTTCCCTCAGAATTCTGGCTGATTGTTATCCCCCACCCTGCCACAATATTGTGAAATAAGAAATTTAGGGATAAAATAGGACAGGTTTAGGAAATTTTAGAATTTTTGGAAATTAAGGGGACCATGGAGGAAGCATAGGGTCGCAGAGAAGCGGAAGGTATATTTCCATAGAATAGGGAAACTGAAAAGCTGCAACAGGTACATTTCCATAGAAAGAGGGAGTGGGAACTGCAAAAAGTTTATATTTATAAAATAAAAAGAAGGAAGCCCTTCATCCCAAAGAAGAAGAAAGCCCAAAGGGAACAGAAAAACACTAAGGAAGGAGTTGGGGAGAACCTCACATGTCCCATGGAGGTTACATCTTTGAGCCCAGGAATTACTATAGTAACCAGTCTAAGGGAATAGTGACCAATCAGAGGGGATATTAAGGCACCAGGGTCTGCAGCCTTTATAAGACATAGAGAAAATAACTCAGTAGTACCCTTCTTTTCCCTCTCCCCACGTGGGAGTCTGTACTTGTTCTTCAATAAGTCTCCATCTTTGCTAAACTATCCTCTGCCCTTAAATTCATTCTTTGACCCTGGCAGACAAAGAATCCAGGTTCCAGTCCAAAAATCCTGTTTCAATTGGTAATAGTAAAAGAAAGAAGACATGGTCAGACTCAGAATAAAATTTGACAGAACCATAAGGATTTATGGTTGCAGTGGAGCAGGAAGGGAAAAAAAAATAGTAAGGGAAGATGGTTAAATTTGTATTCTGAGTAAATGGTAGCATCTTTGCTGAGAGTGCGCAGTTCATTATAAGAGGCTTGATTTCAGAGGAGGGAATAAACCTGGAGATACACATTTTGGACAATTCTAGCTTCAGATTTTAATATATTTTTAATTGCGTTCTTTTTAGCCCTATACTTTATATGCCACACTAGTAAATGAATTATTCTCCACGCTTGCTCATTTACTTGATTTTCTAAGTTATTTGGTGTGTGTCTTCTTATGTAAACTAGTCACTTGGTGCTAAACAAGAGTAAATTAATTTGGAAAAGAGACATTGCCATCCATCACTCATGTGTTTTGACAACTAAAATGAGAATCTCTTACTTGATTTGCTATCTTTAATAATAATTCAGCACAATATTGCTAGAAGTGTTGCATTAAACGAATGAATAATTACTCCTCTTACTTCTAACGAAAATCTTAATTCATCCCATTAAAAACTGACTATAATTCAAGTTAAGAAACGTGTAGATCTTCTAAAATTGAGATTACCTGTAGAATGAGGTAATTGATCTAAGATTTTTCAGATTATGCATTCAATATGTGAAAACTAATATTATGATTATTAATAGTGATACCAAATTTTTGGACTGGTACCCGGATTGTCTGCCAGAATTGAAGAATGAACTTATGTACAGAAAGTGGTATAGCAAAGGTGGACATTTACTGAAGAACAAGTACCCACATGGACAGAGGGAAAAAGTCCAAAAGAACTGACTCTCAAGTAGGGAGGGGGAATAGTCCCACTCTGTTTGTTACAGAAAACCAGAATAATCAAACCATTGCTCAGAGTTATGGAGTTATGTTGATTATGTGTGGATCCAGAGGAAAAATGTTTCTCAAATTCTGAGCCCCAACATGCAGAAATTTTCTGTATTTATATATTTTTACCTTCTTTGTCTCCCAAATAAGGAGTATTTCCTGCCCCTTTCCAAGTTCTTAAAGGGCCCCTATGTACTGAGGCCTTGAGACCTCAACCAAAGACCTGACTTGGTTCCAGCACTGATAATTTTGTCCAGGAAAAGTTTAATGGCCTCTCTCAAATGATAATAGTCTAATTTTCCTTATTATTTAAGCAAGCAAACATTTACAGAAGCCAATAGCAAGGTTAAAATGTAAAACAGCAGTTTTTTTTCAATAAGATGGATGCTTCAGGTTCTTTTCCCTATGGCTTATAAAGGCTGCATATTCTGGTGCCTTGATATCTCCTCTTATTGGTCTATTCTCTTAGACTGGTTACTATAGTAACTCCTAGGCTCAAAGGTTGAACCTCACATGTCCCTTGGGAGGTTCTCCCCCTCCTTCCTTATTGTTTTCCTATTCCCTTTGGGCTTTTTTTTTTCTCCTTCTGATGGACTTCCTTTTATTTTGTAAATATAGGTCTTTCTTGGCTACTTCCAGTCTTATGGAAATATACCTATTGCTGCCTCCTTGTCTTATGGAAATGTAACTGCACCTGGCTTCCTTGTGTTATGGAAATGTACTTTCTCACAGTCTGCAGCCCATTGTTTTCCTCGACCCCAATTCTAAAAAAACCCCAAGCCTTACCTATATCCCCCTAAAATTCCTGCTTCAATATCAGGAAAGCTTTTTACATGCATGCAAATTTTATCCTTAACTTCATTGAAGGAGCACAAGGAATCAAGTGAAAGGACATTTTATCACAGCAGTGTATTTGTCTCACACCTTGTGCTGGTCTGGTGCCTCTTCAAGGGAAGCTCTTTTAGACCAATGACTTGGTGATCCTGGCTGCTTCTTGCTGTCTCTGCTGTCTCTGCTAACTCTGTCTCTCCAAAATACCTTTAGGCTCACCACATCAGAGGAGGAGAGGCTGAGAATGGAACAAGACCATTTAGTTCCTCAGCTGGGAAGTAACTTCATTTTCCTGTATGGATCTAATTCCTTTTACCTAATTGCAAAGAAACTTAGGAAATAGGCTTCTCAAGATAAAAACTAAAAGGGATTTGGTGATCACACAATTTATTCCTTACCATAATGATTGCTATATGAGGTAGGCATAATTTTATTTGCACTTTTCAGGTAGTGTTATAATGTCAAAAATATTCATAAATTAATAGTTCCTCAATTAAATAGGGAAAATTTTATTCAAATATAAAGATATCAAAATTTTAAGAACAGACATATAGACCAATGGAATAGTTGAGCATAGTGATTTGGTTCGATTTCTGAGTTTTCTATTCTATTCCATTGGTCTATATTTCTGTTCTTGTGCCAGGCACTTTTGCAAACAGTGGCTTTGTAATACAGCTTGATATCTGGTATTGAGATACCACCCACTTTGTTCTTTTTTCTCAGGATTGCTGCAGCTATTTGCAGTCTTTTTTTTTTTAATATATATATTCCAGATAAATTTTTGGAGAGTTCATTCTAGGTATGTGAAATATGCTGTTGGTATTTTAATGGGGATTGCATTGAATCTATAGATTGCTTTGGTTAGTAAGGACATTTTGATGATGTTGATTCTACCAATCGTGAACATGTTATGTTCTTACATCTATTTGTGTTCCTCTATCTTTTTTTTTTCAGTGTCCTGTAGTTTTCTGAGTACAGGTCTTTTACTTCTTTAGTTAAATTTATTCCGAGATATCATTATTTTTTTTTGGTGCAATGGTAAATAAGATGTTTTTTTAAAAAATCTCTCTTTCTGTAAGTGCACTTTATTGGTGTATAAAAATGCCATAGTAATTAGCCTATTGAGATTTTTAGATTCTTTTTTTTTTATATATATTTTGATTTTTTACAGAGTGGAAAGGAGAAGGATAGAGAGCCAGAAACATGATGAGAGAGACAACAAAAAGCCATCTCCTGCATGCCCCTTATTGGGGATGTGCCCACAACCAAGATACATGCCCTTGAGCAGAATCTAACCTGGGACCTTTCAGTTCTCAGGCCGACATTTTATCCATTGGGCCAAACCGGTTTCGGCAAGACTTTTAGATTCTTGCTGATTGAGTTTTGAAAGATTGATTTTTTCTAGGAATATGTCCATTTCTTCTAGATTGTCTACTTTGTTGGAAGGGAATTATTCCAAGGATTGTACCAATCCTTTATATTTCGGTGGGGTCTGTTGTTATTGCTCCTCTTTCATTTCTGATTTTGTTTATTTAGGTCCTCTCTCTTTGCTTCTTGATGAGCCTGGCTAGAGGTTCAATTTTCTTTATTCTTTAAAAAAAACAGCCCTTGGTGTCATTGATTTTTTTGGGTTTCTATGTCATATATTTTTGCTCTGATCTTTATTGTCTCTTTTCTTTTGCTCATTCTGGGTTTTTCTTGTTGCTTTCTTTTTAATTATTTAAGTTGTAGAGTTAGATGACTTTTTACAATTTTTTTCTTGTTTTTTGAGGTAGGCCTGTAAGAGTTATAAACTTCCCTCTCAGGACTGCTTTCACTATGTCCTCTAGATTTTGGATTGTTGTGTTTTCATTGTCATTCATTTCCAGGATGTTTTTAATTTCTTCTTTGATCTCTTTGGTAACCCAATCATTGTTTAATAGCACACTATTCAGCTTCCAATGTTTGAATTTTTTTGAAATGTTTTCATTGTAGTTTATTTCTAATGTTTTGCTATTGTGGTCTCAGAAGATGCTTGATATGATTTCTATCTTTTTGAATTTGGAAAGACTTTGCCTTTGACCCAGTATGTGGTCTATCTTCTCATGTGCACTTGAGAAGAACATATATTCTTTGGCTTTGGGGTAAAATGTTCCGAAGATGTCAAATAAATTAATTTGACCTAATTAGTCATTTTGGATTTCTATTCCGTTGCTGATTTTTTGTCTAGAGGATTTATCCAATGGTGTCAGTGGGATATTGTCTACTATGATTGTATTGTTGTCGATCTCTCCCTTGATATATATCAAGATTTTTTTTTTATCTATTTGAGTGTTCCTCCATTGAGTGCATATATATTTATCAGGTTTATATCCTCTTATTGTATTGACCCCTTTAGTATTATAAAGTGACCTTTCTTATCTCTTGTTGTGTTTTGGTTTTCACTTTGAGATAAACAACCCAATCAAAAAAATGGGCAACGAACCTAAATAGATACTTTTTGAAAGAGGACACAAGGAAGGCCAAGAGACATATGAAAACATGCTCAAAGTCACTAGTCATCTGAGAGATGCAAATCAAAATGACAATGCAGTACCATCTGACACCTGTTAGAATAGGTATCATTGATAAACAAGCAACAAGTGCTGGCAAGGATGCGGAGAAAAAGGAACTCTCATGCACTGCTAGTGAGAATGCAGACTGGTGTAGCCACTGTGGAGAAGAGTATGGATTTTCCTCAAAAAACTAAAAATAACACTCCCATTTAACCCAGTGATCCCACTTCTAGGAATATATCCAAAAAAAAAAAAAAAAAACTGGATTAGAAATGATATATGCACCCTTTGTTCATAGCAGCACATTTACAATAGCTAAACAGCCTAAGTGCTCATCAGCAGATGAGTGGATTAAAAAACTATGGTACACTACACAATGGAATAATATGCTGCTGTAAAAAAGAAAGAATTCTTTCCATTTGCAGCAACATGGATGGAACTGGAGAACATTATGCTAAGTGAAAGATAAATATCACATGATCTACTTATTTCTGGAATATAAAGAACAACATAAACTGATCAACAAAAACAAATCCAGAGGCAGAGAAGTATTGATCAGACCATCTAACCTTAGAGGGAAGGTAGGGGAAGATGTGAGTAAAGGGGAGAGATCAACCAAAGGACTTGTATGCATGCATATAAGTCTAACCAATAGATACAAACATCAGTGGGTTGAGGGCATGAGTAGGGGGTTGGGCAGTGTAATTGGTGAATAAGGACACATATCTAATACCTTAATCAATAAAGAAAAAAAGAATATAAAAAAAATTCACAGACTAAAGAACTTCTGGCAAAAAAAAGTGGAAGTTTATTGTAAGTGTATATAAATTCCCATGTAATGAAGAGTACTCAAAGGGGAACTCTCTGGATAGGGGCCCCCAAATGGAGAAAACATCTCTCTCTCTCTGAAATGGAAAAAACCTACTCCTTTGAGTCTCTTTGTTTACTGGTTTATATATGCTGGTAGCTTCTTTGACTGAACATGATACTTTCTAATTGGACTCTTTCTTAATTTATGTCCCCTGCACTTTCTTAATTGGTCACTTTCCCTGCATGGTATCGCTCTCAAAGTTTTAAAGCCCACTCAGGGCTCCCCTCTCCATTTATAAGATAAACATTCCAGTGGCTTGGAGCTGTCTCTTCTCATCTCGCATACATTCTTCTTCATGGACCCCTTCCCTAAAACTGCCTTTCCTGTCTCTAAACTCTTTTCATTAAGAAGAGGTGAACTCTATAAGATGTTCATCGAAAGTATATTATAGACTCAATTATTTAAAAAAATATTGCAACTTACATGGCATCTACTAAAAACTATATTATTTTCAATGCCTAACATATTAAGTACATATACAAAATTTAATTTTAAGTATATCATTAAAAATGCCAAAGTAAATTAGAATTTAAAAAAAATCAATCATTCTGCTGTTGCTTAATCAAGTTGGTTGATTAATGAAGAATAATACATTTTCTCATAAAAAATGTTTGATTTTAGCTAAATTCAATTGTATACTACATTTAATCATAGTAATTTGTAAATACTTTCAAATTTCTTAAGTAATGTGGTATGCAAAATAGTAAATGACTAAAATTAATATTTTATTTATATAAAACTAATGAAACACAATAGATTGGTACACATTGGAAGAAAATTAATTAGAAGGTGGCCAGTTGGGCAAGACTGGGCAAGACAGGCCGGACCTGCCCTGGAGCCAACCTCCCATAATCTCTCCCCAGCATCTGTGGAGATAGCAGGAACCCTCTGGCAGGTTGGGTCCCTCTTTTTGGCCTGCAGGAATCAGGCCGAAATCAGCTTTCCAACATCCCCCCGTGGACCCCTGAGTGTGAGAGTGCACTCTGCAAAGATGCTGTTGTACAGGGTGTAAACACAAATGAAAGTGAACAATAAACCAAATTCGGGGCGAATAGTGCTCCAGCAACAACATAACCCATGGCCAAAGGTGGAATTGCATGGTAAGAGAGGAATCAGGCTCCCTCCTCTCTGATTTCAGTGTGGGTCACCCGAGGACCTCAGCTGTCAAGTCACTGTAGCTCAGCAGCTCTTGCATTGAGCCTCTGTACCATGGTGGTCATTGGGCATTTATTCATTTAATTTTCAGTGTAATTATAATAAAATGCTGATGTCTTGATGATAATGGGATGGGGTAATACATTTTACAGTATGAACTTAATAAATGTACTTGTTATTGATGAAATTAACAGAGCAGACAATAGTGATATGTCAAGTGAATTGGGAATTTAATCATGTAATTCATGGGTTAGAAATGAAAGGGAAGAAATAGGAACTGTTAGATTATATGGAAAAGTTGTTAGTGAAAAGTAAGTTCTTAATGTTTATGTGACTTACAGGTCTGATTTCATTTTATTATGATAGCCAAGTTGCTATGTATAAATTATGCCTTGTGGCCTCAAAAGATTTTTCAAAGAATTTTTAGTAACTCCAGCCCTCATTTTATATAAAGTTGGCTTTTTTACTAGTAGGAACTAAGAAGATATCAAGCAAACTTCAAAAGGATCTCTAAATACACTTTGCCTCAAGACAGCATCCTCCCTCTGTAATGTCAGGACACTTGAATGGCGCATTTCTGCTAACTTATGTTAATAGGGTATAGATTTCCAGCTCTCCCAGACACAGTGCCTCTTAGAGCTCTCTCCGTTATAAAAATATATTTTGTGTGAATGGAAGATATAAGGCCAGATTTGCATCCTCCGTAACTCCAGCAGAATGCCCACTCATCAGACCTCCTTATACATTGCATTTCCTTAGAGATAGGAGAATGAGAGTCTGGCCTGTAGTAATTTATTCTCTTGCCTCAGAATGCTCTAATTTTTTTTTCTGAGACTTTGTAATTTGAAAATCATGTTGTCCTTGTTTTCTCTACTTCTAACATATTTTGGCTAAACTCTTAAGTATTAGCACTTTGCTTTAATTTTCATCCTTGACTTCTTTAGCACTTAATCTCTTCTGCAGTCTGATACTCAGATGCAGTGTGTGTGTGTGTGTGTGTGTGTGTGTGTGTGTATGTGTACGTGCGCATTTCTATTTTGTTCATTTGAACAGAAGTAACAAATAAAAGAAATTGCTTGATTTTTTTTTCTTTCAATAACATAGATTGTGGATAGAATTTATTTTGAAATAAAAAAAAGCAGTACCAGAAATCTTCCTTTTTTGCCTACTATATACATTTAGACTTCAGACTAAAAAATATAGTATTTTGTTTATTTACTTAAATCCATAGGTATATATATATATATATATATATATATATATATATATAAAGCACATAGTAGGAAATCAAATTTTTAATGAATAATTGAATGAAAAGAAAAAATACAGCACTCACTAAAAAATACTAATCTCTTCAATATTTAAACTATTGTAGCAGCTTCTTCATAGCATTCAGAGAGTGATCATTCTCTAACTGATCTATCTAATTGATATGGGCATTGAAAATGCTATAATGACATACAAGCATATTCTTATTTTTTTTTTAATTTTGATCTTCTTGGCCTCAGAACGTGTCACTACTTTTGTATAGTCACCTCTATATATAGATCAATTAATATGTTATTAATTCAATCTATTAAGTCATTTTTTGTGCCTGGTGCTGGCACTTTTCTAAGCAGTTGAGATTTTCAATAGAACAGAAAATACATTCTTCATGGAACTCACCTGATAGGGGAGATGTGATTAAAAAAAAAAAACACATAGAAATGAGAAAATGAGATGATATGACATCAGTTACAAAGTACAATGAACCAACAAAAAAACACAATAGAGTAAAGAGAAGCAAGAGTAACATTTTCATTGGGAAGGTCACTTACTCTGTTTCATATTCTTAAGTCATCTCCAGCTTTTTGCCCTTGATGGGTTTCTCTGCTGGGATTTGGTACCCTAGGTTCTAGTCTCTCCTCCCTACCTCCAGTCCTTTACTCAAAGGGTATCTTCTCAGTGAGGCCTTTCCTGGCCAGAACCTACTTAAAATTATGACACTTTTCCTTCCCACCATCCTATATAATAAAAGTATAATATCCAAATCGACCAAATGGCAGAATTATCAGTCAGGGGGGCCAGCAAGCGGGCTGTGCCAGGCCAGCTAAGGCACCTGCCAGCAGGCAGAGGGAAGGAACAGCAATGGGGGGTGGGAGGTAGACAACCAGCAGAGGGGAAATTGCAGGGCCCACCCAATCGCCTCCTGCAGAGGGAGGCCACCAGTGTAGCTGCGGTGGGGTGATGGGGGCAGCACTAGGCCAATCCTGCAGAGAAAGGCCTGGCGGAGGCTACAGCAGGGTGATGCCGGCGGCGCCTGGCCAATCCGCAGAGAAGGGCTGGATGACAGCTGCAGTGGGTGAGGGGCAGTGCCGTCCCCTGATCCTGTTCAGCCTGCTAGATCACCTCCCGCAGAGAACATTCCCTGAGAGGGTGCAGGATGGGCTGAGAGACCCTCCCCCCCTCCCCAGTGCACCTATTTTAGTGCATTGAGCCTCTAGTGGAAAAATAAGAAGTTAACAAAAGAAACAGATTGGTCATAGAAGACCAGGCAGGCAGCACCTGAGGAACATACCTATAGTGGCTACTACCTTGTCACTGAAACTGACAGGCTGCTGTGTCTTGCTTCAGCTCCATAGTCTTTAGCTATCCAGCTCAGTGGAGCAAGGGCCTCAACATTGAAAAAAAAAAAGGTTTGATAAAATGTTGAAAATCCTTTTAAAAATAATGAACTGTATTAATTAGGGCCAGATCTTAGAAAGTAATTGCTTTATATCTTCTGTTTATACCTTCTCCAAATTGCTCCTCTACACTTGATACTCTGAATTGAAATGCTACCAAAACAAAAATTCTCAGGAATTGAGCCAATAATCTCTGACTGGCAATTTTTGGTGATTTCCCTTTTTATACCTCAAGTCAAGTTTAACTGAACAAAAGTATTGACAGAGTTCTGACCTTCTCTTCCTGCTTTCAGAGTACTCCTAAAAAGCCCAAGAATTTTCAAAAGGATAATAAGTAGATTAGTAAAAAAAAAAAAAAAAAAAAAAAAAAGGGGGTAAGCCTCCACATTTAAAAATTTGCACCCATTCACCAGCAAAGGGAGAAATGTGTCAGAGTCAGCATTGCCAGCCATCAAACACAGGGCAATTTGTGAAAAAATAATATCTGAAGGGAAAAAATTCCCACACTTCATTACCACATGTAACTTTTGCTAGAAACACAAAGTTCCTCTTAAAACTTCTATTTACAGGAATATTGGTAGCTGAGGAAATGGTCAAGTTGCTTTATTTGTACAACAATATATAGAAAAAAATAATATATAATTTTCATGTAAAGATAATAATGGTTTTTAACACTTCTGTGTGTTTTTTGAACTGAAGATGTAAATCTTTCCATCACTGAGTCACCATGTAACAAGCAAACTGTACACATTTCCAGACCGTATTACTGGATGATGGCCAGGTCTTTCCCCTATTGAGCCAGCCTGTGTTATTTTGTTCCTTTTTCCCGATCATCAGTGTTAACCAGTATATATATATTTTTTCCTCTGTAGGCATTAAGTTGACCACAGAATGGGCATTTTAACCAAGGATTCAATTTAGATGGAAATAAAATCTCATCTGCCACTATTGTCTAATATATAGTGATTTGGGTTAACCACAAAGAGAGTTGTAATTCAGCTTTTGGAATCTGTCAATTTTATTTTATTAAAAACAATCTAGAAACGTAAATGGTACCACACATGTGGGCACAATAAGATATTTTTACATGTCCCTTAATGATTGTAAGTATATTTTTGTGAGGAAAAAACACTAATTTTTTTCTCTTTTCTGAGAGTATGTACTGGTCATCTAATTTTGTCCAGAAAAATATGGATGGGACAAAGGAAACTGGATAATGATCTTCCTTTGAGTGACAATTCTCAGAAGAAATAGAGTTTATGTATATGACTTTTTAAATCAGTGAAACCAATGGGCTCTTCTTATGTAAGGAAACACAACTGATGTACTGAATTTATACACTGTAAAAAAATTCAAATTCTCACGATACTGAAAAGATGAGATGAGTTAGTTCTTTAAACTCTGATTGTACACCAGGCATTATTCAAAGTGTTGGGTTCCAGAACAATAGAATCCCTGCCCTTATGGGACTTATAATCAAGTGGCAAAAACAGAAAGTAAATATGCAAGCAAAATCTATTAACATTTACTATGAACAGAAGGAAGATGGTGAGCAGCAGGAAGGTAGGGAGGGACAAAGTGTGAGAGAGTGAGGGACCCATAGAAGAGAATGTAGACATGTGGTGTGTGTGTGTGTGTGTGTGTGTGTGTGTGTGTGTATGAGCTAAGGACAGTTAAATTCTGAGGTCCTCCAAAGGGCTGCCAAACTAGGCAGTCAGATGGCAGAGCCCTCTGCACAAAGTGGACACTTCTGGGCAATCTGGTGCGGGCACAGAGACATGCCATCTTGAGAAACAGAGCTGCTTGAGACTAGGATCCTGCCCTCAGCAACATCCAGTCGAATCTCAGATGTAAACAAGGACTCTGCAGCCACTGGGGACAGAGAACTGCAACCATAGCTTCATAGCAACAGACAACAAGAACCCAGACTTCCCGGCAGCAGATTTATTTGAGTCAAAGAACCTACCCACCTCCCTGCAGGCTCATGGATAGCACCACAGTGACTGATAGACCCGCCCCTTGCCCGAGCCGCAGTACCCCTACGGGAAGTTGAGCTTGAGAACATACACACGGGCCTCAGCTCCCTTAAGGGAATTTGAGCCTGAGAGCAAATGTGCATGGGCCTCAGTGCTGCTACTGGAATTTGAGAGACTGGAATCTGCTCCCCACAACACAATTTTGAAATCATACCAAGCATCTTCTCAGACCACAATGCCATAAAATTAACAATAAACTACAATAAAAATACAAAAATCTCAAACACTTGGAAGTTGAATAGCATGTTATTAAATAATGACTGGTTACAAAAGGATCAAAGAAGAAATTAAAAGCATCCTGAAAACTAATGACAACAAATCTATGGGACACAATGAAAGCAGTCCTAAGAGGGAAGTCTATAACTCTACAGGCCTACCTCAAAAAACAAGAAAAAATGATAGTAAATCATGTACTCTACAACTCAAAAAAATTAGAAAGAGAGCATCAAGAAAAGCCCAAAGTGAGCAGAAGGAAAGAGATAGTAAAGATCAGAGCAGAAATAAATGACATAGAGAAAGAAAAAAAAAAGAAGGATTAGTGAAAACAAGAGCTGGTTCTTTGAAAGGAGAAACAAGATTGATGAACCTCTAGCCAGGCTCACCAGGAAGCAAAAAGAGAGTACTCAAATAAACAAAATCAGAAATGAAAGATAAATAATAACAGACTGTGGGAGCCCCTTTCCACGTCCTGCATGGTTCAGGGTTCCCGGTTCAGGGTTCAGGTTCTGAAGGAGTCTACATGCAAATGAAATGAGAGACTAGAAAACATTAATTTGGTGAAATTGGGGGGCCAGGTTGGAGCCTTCCTCTAGTGGAAAGGACTGCCCCTTGCTCTGGCCTTTTTCTCCCTTTTATTAAGGCTTTGGGACACACCCCTAGCCTTTAGGCAGGAAATAACAAAATAGAAATTAACATGAAACAAACAGGTAGAGGCTACTTCAGCTAACAATGTTTTCATCTAAACAGTGAGTAATTAGCTCTGACCTTTCAGAACAGTTAAGGTTGACCAGCCTTCTGGCCTCCTGTTTACATCCATTTAGTGAGAATGATGTTCGGTTTCCGACAACAGACCCCACAAAATAAAAAGGATCATTAAAAAATACTATGAACAACTCTTTTCCAACAAACTAGACAAGATAGAGGAAATGGATATATTCCCAGAAAAATACAACCTTCCAAAACTCGATCGGGGAGATTCTAAAAATTCAAATAGACCAATAACTATGGAAAAAAAATTGAAACAGTTATGAAAAAGATCCCAGCAAACAAAAGCATGGGACAGCTTCACGTGGGAGTTATACCAAACATTCAAGGAAGAACGAATACGTATCCTAAGACTATTCCAAAAAATTCAAGAGGAAGGAATACTTCCATGGTCATTCTAAAGCTGTCTTTATTTGCAGATGACATGATATTGTACATAAAGAAACCAAAAGGATAATATCATGTAAGGATATTCTTTGCTCTAGGCCATGACAATTCAATTTCAAACGGGCTGACAATTTATTTTTGTAACTTTATATAAACTATTTCAGGGAGGCATAAACACAGATTACTTACCTTATCTAAAGAGGCAAATATATTGACTTTCAATTATGATTCTTATGACATTTAAAGGAACCTTCTCTTTATTTCCTTCCAAAATGATTTTCATGTTACAGAGTTTCATTTAAAAATCTTTGTCTTATGAAATAATTTCTCTTAAGGTTATGGAGACCACTGTATGGATTCCCTCTCCTGCTACATCTTCCCCATTGTCTGTGCCCAATGATTATGCTCACATGCATGTACAAAAGTCCCTCTGTTGATCTCTCCCTCTTATTCCCCCCAACCTGTTCTCCACAGTGGCTGCACCAGTCTGAATTCCCAGTGCATGAGGGTTCCTTTTTCTCCACATCCTCTCCAACACTTGTTGTTTATTGTTTTGTTGATGATAGCCATTCTGACAGGTATCAGATGGTACCATATTGTTGTTTTGATTTGCATCTTTCTGATGATTAATGACTTTGAGCATGTTTTTTCATATGTCTCTTGCCTTCCTTCTGTCTTCTTTTGAGAAGTGCCTATTTAGATCAGTTGCCCACAGCTCATCTCATGGTAAAATTACTTAATATGTAATGAAGAGAAAATAGGCATATTTGTGTATAAAATTAAAATTTAAAGTTATCAAGATTGCATTAAAAAATTTTACCAAATTCTCCATTAATCAAAAAGGGGGGGGGGGGAGTAGGATAATAGCATATAAGGAAATATATCCGGTAAGTAAATTATATTAAGAAAATTTTAACTTGAGAAAATTAATTTCCATTTATAATGCTAATAGCAAGACACCCATGAAAAACACACATGGTGTCAAAATAAGCCAAAGGAAAAGCAGGTAGGCAAAAATAGAAAGGACCCCAAGTCAATTTTATAGAAAAGATTCCTTTATTAACTCTTGGTTGAGAATATGTTTATATACTTTCAGAAAACAACTCCAAGACCAAGTGGACTCCTGCAACAGAGAGGAACTGACAGGTCTGCGCCAACCACGAAGGCAAGAGGAGAAACAGTCCACAGATGGAAGATGATGACGATGCCTTGCCATGTGAGCCGTTAGCAGCTGGGCATCACTACAGGATGCCCAGGACCAAACCAGAGAGGGTCGGACCGGCATCGCCACCATCTGTCCAATATCCAGATACCATTGCTGAGATGCACACATAAGGAACTGTCTGACATTGAAACTGGGTTTCAAAGCTATCAGACATTGAAATTGGGATTCAAACATTTTTTTTTTCTTTTGCTCTGGTGGGTTTATTTCTAGCCTACAGGGGCAAGATGTTTTTAAAGACAAGAATCAGGGGGTGGGAGTGGGGGGGGAACAGACCCAGAGGCAAAGAAGTAATAAACAGACTGTTGTGCTACAGTGGGAAGACAGGGGAAGTTGGGGAGGAGGGGCCTATAGGAGATCAATTGAAGGACTTGTATGCATATGTGTGTGGGGATAGCGAGTGGATACAGGACAATGGGGAAAGTAGGGGGGAAGGGGGATGGATGAGGGCATGTACCAGGGTGTGGGGAGGATAATAAGTGGGAAAATAATAAATAAATACATAAATAAATTAATTAATTAATTAAAATAAATTAAAAGATTCCATCAAAAAACTACTATACTTAATAAATGAATTCAGCAATGTAGCAGGATACAAAATTATTGCCAAGAAATCTATGGTATTTCGGTACAACCATAGTGAACTTGTAGAAAGAAAGACTAAGAAAGCAATCCCATTTACCATCACATCAAAAAAATTAAGATACCAGAGAATAAACTTTACTAAGGAGGTAAAAGACCTATATGCAAAAAACTACAGGACACTGTAAAAAGAGATAGAGGAAAACAAACAGATGAAGAACATACCATGTTCATGGATTGATAGAATCAACATCATTAAAATGTCCATACTACCCAAAGCAATCTACAGATTCAATGCAATCTCCATTAAAATACCAATGGCATATTTCACAGACCTACAATTAACTTTCCAAAAATTCATCTGGAATAAAAAAAGACCCTGAATAGCTGCAGCAATCCTGAGAAAGAAGAACAAGGCAGGTGAGATCTTAATACCAGATATCAAGCTGTATTGCAAAGCCATTATTTTCAAAACAGCCTGGTACTGGCACAAGAACAGGTGTGTAGATCAATGGCATAAAATAGAGAACCCAGAAATTGACCCAAATCATTATGCACGAGTAATATTTGACAAAGGAGGCATTAACATAAAATGGAGTCAAGACAGTCTCTTCAACAAATGGTGTTGGGAAAATTGGACAGATACATGCAGAAAAATGAAAGTAGACCACCAACTTACACCATACACAAAAACAAACTCAAAATGGATAAAGGACTTAAACATAAGATGAGAAACCATAAAACTATTAGAGGAATCCAAAGGTAGCAAAATCTCAGATATGTGCTAAAGCAGTATCTTCACTAATATAGTTCCTAAGGCAATGGAAACTAAAGAGAAAATAATCAAATGGGACTACATCAAAATAAAAACCTTTTGCACATCAAAAGAAATCATCAACAAAACAATATGAAAAGCCACATCATGAGATAACATATGTGCCAATGTTATCACCCATAAGGGTTTAATAACCTACATTTACAGGGAACTCATACAACTTAACAAAAGGTGGATACACAATCCAATAAAAAAAATGGGTAATGGATCTAATTAGATACTTTTCGAAGGAGGATAGAAGGAAGGCCAAGAGACATATAAAAACATGCCCAAAGTCACTGAATATCTGTGAGATTCAAATCAAAACAACAATGTGGTATTATTTCACACTTGTCAGAATGGTTATCTTCAACAAATCAACAAAGGACAAGTGTTGGCAAGGATGCAGAGAAAAAGTAATTCTTTTGCACTGCTGGTGGGATTCCAGACTGGTGCAGCCACTGTGGAGAACAGTATGGAGTTTCCTCAAAAAACCAAAAATGAAACTCCCATTTGACCCAGTGATCCCACTTCTAGGAATATATCCCAAGAAACTAAAAACACAAATCAGAAAGGATATATACACCCCTATGTTCACAGCAACACAATTCACCAAAGCTAAGATGTAGAAACATCCTAAGTGCCCATCAGCAGATGAGTGGATTAGAAAACTGTGGTACATCTACACAACGGAATACTATGCTGCAGTAAAAAAGTTCTTACCATTTGCTACAGCATGGATGGAGATGGACAGCATTATGCTAAGTGAAATAAGCCAGTCAGAGAGAGACAAACACCACATATTTTCACTGATTTGTGGAATATAATGAACCACATATGAACAGGGATAGATCCAGAGGCAGAGAAGCAACCATCAGACTGCCATACCTCAGTGGGAAAGTAGGAGAGGGCGGAAGAAAGAAGGAGAGATCAACCAAAGGACTTGAATGCATGAATATAAGCCTAACCCATGGACATGAACACCAGAGGTGAAGGGCAAGAGTGGGGGGGAAGGTTGGGAAGATAAAGGAGGAATGAAGACACATATGTATTACCTTAGTCAATAAAACAATTTTTTAAAAAATGCACTATGAAGAAGAGTAAACAGGACACATAGTAGTAGTTCTTGGCAGCTGCTCTTTTAGAGACCGGATTTGAGTTAGAGTGAAGGGAGAGGAATTATACAGTTTTCTCTGCTTTTCAAAGTTTACTTTACCTCACTTGGCTTTTAGGAAAGACCAGTATTAGTGGCTATTTTCACTAACAAAAAGGAATTTGAAGAGGACTTTTGCTTTAACAACAACAAAAATAGCATTTTATATTTGTTTTAGAGGCAGCACGTACCCAGAGCAGAGAGAGTGGTCTCACCAGCTCCTTCCCTGGGTGCTACACCGAGCACCACTGCCACAGCTTTGAACTGTGTCTTTGAGCATCTGTGCTCTGTCTTGATTTATTTTGTGCATCATTAGCAAGAGGGCTGAAGGTGGTTGCTTCTTCACATTTTGCCATTTCAGTTTAGGAAATGTTTCATAGAAATGCTGTCCTTTCAGATAGCAGGAAAACCTATATTTGAATTCATACCTCAGTGGTGGGAAGGATACCCTCAGGAGCCATAGAAGGAACAGAACCAATAGGCCCCAAAGCAGCCTGAATACATAACTGAGTTTAACGAAATGCACAATACCAAGGAAAGTTAAAAAAAGAAAGAAAATAAAAGCTGGGGATTATAGCCAGGAAAAGAATTGATGTGAAATATACAGTTTTAAGAATCAAGCAATTATAACAAAATTGGAGCGATTCCTGGGGGATAAGAAAAAAAAAAGATGGAAAGAATATTCACCTTTATTTTTGCACATCTGATTCAGTTTAGAGGTGTGTGGTTTTTGTTTTTTTCCCATTGAAAAGTAAATAAAATACTATCCTTTGGGATTTTGAAACTCATTTTATGAGAAATCTGTAACACTAGTCTGTTTTTTGTTTTGTTTTATTTTGAAAGAGATCAGGGTAATTGCTGCACAGAAAATAAATAAAAAATGAATAGGACACAAGTATATATATATATATATATATATATATATATATATGTATTAATAAAAATTGGAGAGGAGAAGTAAATAGACAAGTAGACTAAAAATCTTAGTAGTTATAATGTTGCTTATAATTTTGAAGCAAAAAAATAATAAAAAAATTAGGTTAAAATACAGTCAATTCCATAGTGACATTTTCAGAAAGAAAGAAGAACCACAGTTGTTTGGGAAAAACTAAACTTTTCCAAACACCCAAGCCTAAAATCAATAATTTAATTTCTTGAGCAATATCATAATGCACAATGCAATCAACAACATTTTAATAAGGGTGAAGTAATTCATATAATTATTCTTATATTAGTCTATGTTTTATGATTCTCTTTAAAATACTCTAATGAAAGTTAAGGACATTATATAAAAATACAATATACTGAAAATATTTTTGTGAAGCTGAAACATTATACCTGAATATATAATTGGTTTTCTAATTATCAAACTCTATTCAAGAATAGTGAGGAAAGTTTAAGGACTATACATCTTTTAGAAATTTACCCTACGTTTTTTTCAAGCTGGGCTTTTGACAAGAATTTGAAAGAAAATACTTTATTATATTTAAAAGAAACCTCAATAGTATTTTAAAGCTGCAAGTTGAAGTTGCAAATATACACTATATAAAGATTATATAAACATACAATAAAATAAATATTCTTTGTGAAAAGTTAGGGGTCTAAGGAAAATTTCCAGTTATTGATGTTAGTTTAATTGGATTTTTAATATTTATTTTTAACTAGGGACCCAGTGTACAAAATTTGTGCACTGAAGGGTTGTCTATCAGCCCAGCCTGTACCCTTTCCAATCTGGTTCCCTCTGGGAGATGTCTGAATACAGTTGGACATCGCTCTCACAATCTGGGCCTGCTGGCTCCTTACCATTTGCCTATCTACATGCTTGATTGCCTCTAACTGCTCCCCTGCCCCTGATTGACTCCCCTGCCAGCCCAATTGACCCTCACTGCCCTCCCCTGAAGACCTAATCACCCCCCAACTGCCCTCCCCTGCTGGCCATCTTGTAACAATGTGGGATGGTTATCTTGTGATGACATGGTAGTGGCCATTTTTTGGCAGCCATCTTGCAACAATGGGGCTGTGGGGGGGTGCCATTTTGTGTTGATGTAGGGGTGGCCATCTTGTGATGTGAGGGCATGAGGGTCAATTTGTATAGTATCTCTTTATTAGATAGGATGGCTTTCTTTTTTATATTTAAGTCAGTAAACATCAGAATTTCAGTTAGGTGAAGGATATAAGGTAAGTTCTTTTTTTAAAATATATTTTATTAATTTTTTATATAGAGAGGAAGGGAGAGGGATAGAGAGTCAGAAACATTGATGAGAGAGAAACATCATCAGCTGCCTCCTGCACACTCCCCACCAGGTATGTGCCCTTGACCAAATCAAACCTGCAATCCTTGAGTACCCAGGTTGACGTGCTATCCACTGAACCAAACTGGTTAGGGCAAGGTAGGCTCTTAATATGAAGCATTTTATAGTTCTCTATAGCTTTATAACTAAGATGATCGCTTAGGTGTTTCTACTCCTAAGCTAGATGACAGTCCTAGATGGTACCAATTTCTGAGGCATCATCACTTTGAACTGTTCTTTGTTGTTTTTCTGTTTTATAGAGTATGTCAGTATGAATTTAGCCACATTTTTGTATTTCTGTCTTATTAGGAAACAACTAATGGTGTTAGCCTTATGTAAGTGATTTTTTTTTCCCTTTCTGAATCATTGTTTTAATATATTTTTTATTGATTTCAGAGAGAAGAGAGAGGAAGAGAGAGATAGAAACATCAATGATGATTGGCTGCCCCTGCATACCCCCTACTGAAGATGAAGCCTGAAACCTGGGCATGTGCCCTGACTGGGAATCTAACCCTGAACTCCTGTTTCATAGACCCATACTTGTTATAGTAATAATAATAAGGATAAAATATAAATATAAAATAAGAATTGGGTGTGACATATTAGAGAGTGGAATGAAGTGTGAATGCCCTTAAAAGAGATGTGCGTGTAAGAGATAGATAAAGAAGTTTGTACCCCACATGTAAGACCAGATAGCAGGACTCCTGGGACCCGCTGCTAAGACACACTGAAAACACACTAAAGACATCTGCTTGAGCACATAAAAAGAGAGCAAACTCCGAAGGAGATTAGAGCTGCTTGTCTGCCTCTCCACAGATGCTCGCTCTCCACTCCTCTCCCTGCATCCTGCCTGAGCTCTGTGCTCTGCCGTGGACCCTGGGTCCAAACAGTGAGCCACAAGCCGAGGCCTCTACAAGACGCCGAGCTGCAGTTGCAATGTCCAACGTCCAGCGTGTGTGTCTGTCGGCGCGGATCTCTGGGTGGCCTGCCGAGGTCTGGAAACCACCAGGACTCTGGTAAATAAATCGCGTGTGATTCGTGCATTGCCTGTCTGTCTCCTGTGTAATTTATGCTCGGCCAATATTTAATAAGTGCCTTGAGTCATTCTATTGGCAGAGAATACTCTTGGCCACCTGTGCTTGCATCCCTAGAGAAATTCTGGGATAATACTCAACCACTGAGCCATGCTGGTTGGGCTCCCTTCTGCATCTTGACATCTTTTAGTACCTGTTCTCTGAATAGGGGTAGCAAAAGCTGAGAGAAGGGTCCAAGGATGATGCAGGATACAAGGAAATCCATCAGATATCAAATGTGACACCCTTCAAAGGGTGACAAAAGTAATGGAAACCAAAAAGTAATTAAAGCCAACACCAGTTTGGCTCAGTGGATAGAGTGTCGGTCTGCAGACTGGAAGGTCCCAGGTTCAATTTCGGTCAAGAGCATGTACCTTGGTTACAGGCACATCTCCAGTAGGGGGCATGCACGAAGCAGCTAATTGGTGTTTCTCTCTCATCGATGTTTCTAACTCTCTATTCTTCTCCCTTCATCTCTGTAAAAAATCAATAAAATATATTTTTTAAAAAAGTAATTAAAATGCGTCAATAGTGAGAACAACTAACATTCTATGCAGACAAATGTAGCAGTTTTCTATGGATCGTTTTTGGAAACCATAATATGGAGCAGATTCTCCAAGTTGTAAGCAGTCTTTTAAAAGGGCTTTTCATGGGTATTTTATAAAAAAAAATGTGGAAAATAAATTTAGAATATTATAAGTTAAATAAAACTAAATAGATTATGACAAGGTAGTTCAGTCTTTCAAAAGTGAATGCATTGTTGAAATCTCCAACAGGAGAAATATAAAAATGTAGTTTTTCCCAAATGGAATACTTCTTTCTCAGGTGATATCTATTAATCTCAGGGAACTTTTATTTATTTATTTTTTTTTCACAGAATACAGTTGGGGAACTTTGCTTTAAAATATCAATTATCTTTCTGTTGGCTTTCTCTCTTATGTCACCAAGTTGTTATTAGTAATTTTCAGAGTCCAAAGAGGTTTTTTATTTGGCTGTTTGTCATTCAGTTGATTGTATAAAGAAAATTAGTTGTTTTTCTTGTATTTAAAGGCTTGCATAAATATAAGGGAGCAGTGTGAAATGTATCAAGAGAGTTAATAAAATGTTCTCTTTCCTGATTTCTGATTCACCATCTACTATTCACAGACTATTGTTTTCTTGTCTTTGAATAACAAAAGAGTGATCTCTTTCCCCTATGGGCTTTTCAGTTTTCTGTAGCTTATACAATAAAACACACCTATTTCATGCATTAAAAACAGATATCTAATTTTTGTCTTACATTTAGCTACTATGAAACTATTTTGGTGAAAGATATATTGGTGATTTAAAAAGCTTGTGTTTTATATTCTTACTACAAAACTTGATTTTAATTGTATATCCCATTGCTCATCTTTTTAATCCAAAATAATGTTTGATGTGTAATGTTTGAGGCCAAATTCATAGCAATGGCTGCACATTGCTCAATATATTTGTTTACATTTAGATTACCATATTTCCCTTATTAATAGTGTATATAGAAATATGATTAATTTGTTTCACCATATTTATTGTTAATAAAGCTGTTTAAAACCCATTATTTAATTTAATTTTCTATTTAAGTCATTCTATAGTACCTGTCTTCCCCCATAATAGAATATTTTATCACGTCTGTGAATATTAATATTCTCCCTCTTTAAACTGATAAAAGTCCTTTTGATAATATAAGTCTTTCTGAAACTGAGCACATGTTCAATTTTACAGTCTGTCTTACTTTCTTGATGATTATATTGCTAGTGGTTCGGTGCATGAAATTCAGGCACAGGGGGTGGGGGAGGGGGAGAGAGGAGTATCCCTCAGCCTAGCCTGCACCCACTCCAATTGGACATACCCCTTAGGGGATGTCTGACTTCCAGGATCAGGCCTAAACTGGCCGTTGAGACAGCCCTCTTACAATCTGGGACTGCTGGCTCCTAACTGCTCGCCTGCCTGCCTACCTGTTTGTTCCTAACCACTCTGCCTGCCAGCCTACTCACCTCCAACTGCCCCCCACTACCTGTTTGCTCACCCCCAACTGCCCTCCACTCCTGACCCTCATCACCCTTAACTGCCTCTGCCTCAGCCCACCACCATGGCTTTATCTGGAAGGACATCGAGGAAGGTTTCCCAGTATAGTTAGCATATTATCATTTTATTAGTATAGATAGAGGTCTCGTGCCTGGGAGGGAGCTGTTTAGTCTGCCTTGAAGGGGGTCCCAGATCAAGGTGGAAGTCTCTTTGGGGGCAGGACCAGCCTGGGTGAGGGGCCTGGACGGTTTGCAAGCTGGCCATGCTCCAATTGGGGTGGGGGTCCTCACTAGGGGCGGTGCCAGCCTAGGCGAGAGGTTGGGGCAGTTTTCAGGAGGGCCATTCCCCCATCTGGGTGAGGGTCTTCGCTGGGGAGTATGGTCTGCCTGGGAGAGGGGCTGATGGCTGTTGCAGGCTGGCCACACCCGCTACAGAGGGCGTGGCTGGCCTGGGCTAGGGGCTGAGGGCTGTTTTCAGGTTTGCAGGCCCAACCAAGCCCCCAGTTTTGTCCAGAAGGATGTCTGGAAGGTCTCCGGAAGGTCTACTGGTCCAATTAGCATATTACTCTTTTATAAGTATAGATTTAGTATAGATTATAGATTTATTACTTTTCAACCTGGATAACATATTTTCAAAATAATTTCACATAAAGAGAGAGTGTTTAAATAATTATGTAACAAAAAAGCATTACAAATATATGTATGTGTATTTGTGTATATCTCTCATCTTTTAAAAAATGTGATGTTTTCTGGAAACAGGGAAGAATGTCATTTTTAGAAATTAGTTGGTATCTAAACATATTTAAAATAAGTATTGTTCCCACTTTAAGCCATAGCTTAAAGGGATAAAACACTGGAACTAAAAAGAACTGTTTTTCAGGGGTAATAAATGATAATAAATATTTCAGGAACAGGTCAAATGAATAAGCTTATGAATGACAAGTATCTTAAGTCATGTATCAAATTTATTTTTGTATTACCCTCATAATCTAATTTGATGTAAATGCTTATTGAGTAAATAATTAAATCAATGAATTGATAATATATCAAAATAAATGACTTTCTATATATATATGGCTATTAATATTATTATATATTTATTACTCTGTAGTTATTACTATATAGAAAGAGACATATACACATCTGTACCCATGTCTTAATATACATATGTAAAACTAACATATTTACATATATGTACACATGTGAAAGAGAGAATCTGATATCATTGAAGATGAGATTAACATGGAAACTCAACATGAAAAACAATTCAGATTTATTCATGCATTTATTAAAAAATATATATTGAAAAAATACTGAAAATCTATCATAAGCCTGGAATGTATATATTAAAACTTACCAAGTTGTATAAGATGAATATCTTGCCCTCATTTTATTCCGTCTAGTTTAATAGACCCCAAAGAATATCTTTCTCTCTCCTACTTTCTTGGGTAAAAATACCTGTTAAAGAAGAATATATAAATAGGAAGCTTAAGAATCCATTTTGTCCTAAGGCTATGACAGTATGCCAACAATTTGACAATTTAAAAAAGCACAAAGTACGTGGAAGATTTCTATCTTTGAACCAATGTTGAAATGAAAGCTATCAGGGTTCTTGTGATGCTTGAAAGTATATGTGCAGCCAAGCACTGTTCCGCTTCTGAGGATGTGAGCAAAATTTGTGACTACTGCTGCTCTCTGCAGAATATCAATCTGGACCAGACTCCTATTGGCAGGGCAGATCTATCGTAAAGCACTGCAAGACATACCTTCAATTCCCAAAGTTTGTCTTCCTGCCTCCTGATAGCCTCAAAAATCCTATTGGGAACTTCTAAAGTTAGTTTCTATTCAAAGTCATCCTAGTGATTTTGAAACTTTTATCAGCTTCACTGCTAGAGGCTACATTGTAATAACATGATTAATATATTTCCAGATAATAATGCTATTTTTATGAATTTTACAGAATCTAAATACTTCTCAACACAAGTAACTGCTAGAAAGGCTGATATCTGATAGCTGCTATGATGAGGAAGGTCAGACTCTGAAATAGGATGTGCAGCATTTCTCGATTGGCCGGTAGGCATAATAGTTTTACACAGTCCTATATAATGTTAAATGTTGGATTTTAATGTTGGTGGCTTTTATAAAACAATATTTGCTGTTTACTAAATGCAGCTTCCAAAAATATGATTATTTCATCTCTTAATAACAAAAACATCACGTACATATATGTTTGCACATTTGGGTTAGTATACTTTAAGTATAAATAACAGAAGTAAAATTCCTGGGTTAAAGTAAAAATACATTTAACATTTTGATAAATAGTAACATCTCCCTCCTAGATAGTTGACAAGGATGGCCTTGGGAATCAAGGGCAATGTTTATGTTCATAAAATCATCTGAGAACTAACACCTTTGAAATAAACAACTTGAAAAAGTATTTCTTTATGAAAAATTGTCAATATATTTTATTTACTGTGTGGTTTTAAAATGTTATAAAAGAGAACTTTAATATCTTGGAACATTAAAAGTAAGAGAAGAATCAAAGTTTGCTAATAGGGCAGGGGAGTAGTGAGTGACAGGCAATTTCAAACCAAATGATTGCATCTTTTCACAGAGTTGTCATAGCTTCACCACCAGGAAACTGTCACATCTTCAGAGAAGCCCTAATTTTAAAATAGTTCCTGTCAACTTCCTTCATTTTGTTTTATTTCATCTGACAAAAGTATTTACCTCATGGCTAGGAACAGTTTCATAGTAGTAATTAAGAAAATGTCATGAGAAGAGGTTGGTGGCAAAATATTTTTGTCATGTCTTCTCATCATACATACAACTTATAAATGGAGAATATTATTGTGAATATCAAATAGGATCTCTAATAAAAATCATACTACTTAATAAGTAAAATCTCATGAACAAATTCTGTTTTTCAATGAAATAAATTCCTTAATCATGAAAATCCCAGAATTGAATTCAGTACTCTAGTATCACCAACTTATATTTTCATTTGAGTCATTGCCCTGTTTTCATCAATTTAATTACATGTTTTTGTTACATCATATTTTATCTTCCCTCTTCTAAATACATATATCACAACCTATATTTCCATGACAGCACTGCCAGTAATCAGAATGAAAAAAAAAAGGGACTATATTGTTTATGGTTAGCTAAAATGAAACCGTCAGCCATGGATGAGACACATATTGGGAGGTATCTTAAACCATATGTGAATGGAAAGCCTGAATGTAACGAAAACAACATACATTTTAATACAATCATCTAAGTACTTTATCAAACCAAATTGTATTTTGGAAGATCACTCAGTTGAAACGCTTACTATGTAACTGTTGGATCAGGATATCTCAGTGTTTGTTGGACATTGAATTTATGGAATATTAATAATCATTGCAGGTTAAAGCAGTTTCATGCATGAAGATATTTGGAAATGTTTATTGAAGTAATAAAAATCCTTTTTAACTGAAGAGCATTTTCAAAGTTGGTGAAGGTCTAGACCTTTACCTTACTGAAAGGTAACAAGTCAGCCTGCCACAGTCTCGTGGATGCTACAGAAGGCATAAGACTCCCGGGTCAAAGACAAATGGCTTTGTTACTCATGGTACAGAAGGCAGCAAGAACATCAGCATATTGCTTCAGTTCCCCCTGTCCTTATGAACGTGGAGGCAATGTGAATGGGCTCCGAGGAAATCAGCACGTGCAGTGGGTTGCAATACAACAGAGGAACCCTGAGTTTAGGAAAATATATATATTTTTTTGTAATGGGCAATAAACATGCTTCTCTTTTGCTCCTATATTTCAAGACTGTTCACTATGCAAATATACTTGAAAACATAGTCCAGATTAAAGACATCCTGTGCCAACTCCCACAAAATATTGATAAATGCAACACCCCGTGGAAAATTGTGTTTTAAGAATCTTTTAAAATGCATATTTTCATTGGGAATCTGAAGGATGTACTAGTGAGAAGGCTTAAAAGGCTAATTAATTCCAATATAACCCTGATGTTTGGGCGGGGCAGGGCTAGCAATCTGAATCTGTGCCAGAAACCTAAGATACATTCCAGATAACCTCTATTTAAGTCACTGCTCCTTTCACCACAATCTTGTCTTGCAAGACATATCTACCTAAAGTACTACTCCTATTTTAGTGGCCATAATCTGTGAACAATACACAACTCCCTGAAGGGTTATCAGCACTGGTGCCAGGCCAGGCCCTTAGATATGGTATTAAGGCCCCCATCCCAACACACGGGGCTTTTTGCAAAGGCAAAAAGGTCCAGAAGTCCCATCATTTTGGGGGGACAAAGAAACCAAAGGGAATAAAACAAGGGCTTCCACCATATTGGTTTTCTCAGACTTTGAAGGCAACTCTTCTGAGACTATTGGTATAATAAAACTGTACAACTGAAAATATTTAGAGAGAATCCAAGATGGTGGCATAGGTAAACGCCTACACTGCTGCCTCACACAACAATTTCAAAACTACAACTAAAAGACAGAACGGACATCATCCAGAACCACAGGAAAGCTGGCTGAGTGGAAATTCTACAACTAGAAGGAAAGAGAGGGGCTCACAGAGACCCAGAGGAGCTGCAAAGAGCTGAGGTACAGAGACGCGCGCGCTGAGAGAGCAGGTGCCCGAGTACCTGGCTGGCTTTCTCTGGCGGGAGGGAAACGGAGATTCCCAAAGGCATTGAACCCCTTATCCTACGACACTAAACCCCAGATCCAGCCGTAACTCATACAGGGGGAGTTTGGACTGTGAAAAGGGAGAGGTGCACGGAAATTTAGGGGAGTCGCAAAAGATAGGAGGTTTGGTCCCACACGCGCACGGCTCTGCGCGGAGGACTGATTGCTGATTGTGCTGCTGGCTTTCGCGACTGGGCGGGAGACAGACCCTCCCAACTGTGGTACTTCTGAGTCCACTGGGCCCCTGTTTCGGGTGAAACACTGGAGACTTAGACTTGTGTGGTCCTGGAGGGCAGGGGAGCTGGAAAGGCAGCGGTCTAGAGGCACTGTGGGCGGGTGCGCACAAGGACATCTCCAGCAATTACCCAGTCACATGAGACTAGGGGGGCGTGGAGGGTGAGGCCGACTCGAAGGCAAGGTGGTCCCTTAAGCCCTGAGACTCCACCCATCCCAACCTCAACAGAGGCTTCTGTGGTTTTGCAAGTAAAAAAGTTTCCCCGACATAGTGAAAATGCCAAGACAAAGGAAGGGATCACAAGCAAAAGAAATGGAGGGAAAAAAAAGACTGGATATAGAGTTCAAAACCACGCTTATAAGGTTTTGCAAGAATATGCTAGAAAAGATGGATAAGTTTATCAAGTCCCAAGAAGAGATGCAAAAGGACCAACTAGAGATGCTAGAGATGATGCATAAATTTTTCGAGTCCCAAGAGGAGATGAAAAAGGACCAACTAGAGACACTGACTGAAATAAAAAATATTATATAGAGTCCTAACAGCAGACTAGAGAAAGGCAAGAATCAAGTCAAAAATTTGAAATATAAAGAAACAGAAAACACTCAACTGGAAAAGCAAGAAGAGAAAAGAGTCCAAAAATGTGAAGATAATGTAAGGAGACTCTGGGACAGCTTCAAGCGTACAAACATCAGAATTGTGGGGGTGCCAGAGGAAGAGAGAGAGTAAGATACTGAAAACCTATTTAAAGAAATAATGACTGAAAACTTCCCACATCTGGTAAAAGAAATAGACTTACAAGTCCAGGAAGCACACAGAACCCCATATAAAAGGAATCCAAAGAGGACCACACATCATAATTAAAATACCAAGAGCAAAAAAACAAAGAGAGAATATTAAAAGCAGCAAGAGAAAAACAGTTTATTACCTACAAGGGAGCACCCATACGACTGTCAGCTGATTTCTCAACAGAAACTATGCAGGCCAGACAGGAGTGCCAAGAAATATTCAACGTGATGAATAGCAAGAACTTACAACAAAGAATAATCCAGCAAAGCTAACATTCAGAATTGAAGGGCAGATAAAGAGCTTCACAGATAAGAGAAAGCTAAAGGAGTTCATCAACTCCAAACCAGTATTATATGAAATGCTGAAGGGTACTCTTTTAGAAGAGGAAGAAGAAAAAGGTAAAAGCCAAAAAATTATGAACAACAAATACATATCTATCAACAAGTGAATCTAAAAATTAAGGGAATTAAAAATTTGATCAACAGAATAAACTGGTGAATATAATAGAATCAGGAGCACAGAAAGGGAGTGGACTGATAATTCTCAGGGGGAAAGGGGTGAGTGGTATACAGGGAGAGACTGGACAAAATCATACACCTATGGATGAGATCAATGGGAGGGAGCTAAGGGCAGAGGGAGGATGGGAGCTGGGTGGAGGGGTGCTATGGAGGGGAAAAAAGAGAAACAAGTGTAATAATCTGAATAATAAAGATTTAATTCCAAAAAAATAATAAAATAATAAATAAATAAATAAATAAATAAATAAATAAATAAAACTGTACAACTCGATTTCTCTAAGCATTGCTTGGGTTTCTTTGGTCTTCTGTAACACTAGGATTTCCCAAATCTAATTTGAATATGAAAATTATGTCTTTGTGTGTGTTTAAAATTGCTAGAAGATGTAGAAATCATAAAATAACTGAAATTTTCCATTTCATATTGAAATGGCATTCTTGAACTGGAATATAGGCAGGCGTAGGGGATTTTTAGAATTGGGGTCCATGGAAAAACACAGGGCTACAGATTGGGAGAAGGTAAATCTTCATAACACAAGGAAGCCAAGTGCAGCAATAGTTACATTTACATAAGACAAGGGAGCTGGAAGTAGCCAAAAGGGTCTATATTTACAAAATAAAGAAAGAAAAAAGCCAGAAAGAAAAGAACAACGAGGAAGGAGGGTATCACTTGTTCCATGTGGTGTTTGACCTTTGAGTTCAGGAGTTGCTAGAGTGGCCAATAAGAGGGGATATCCAGACACAGGAACAACCTTTATAAACTGTGGAAGAAAGGACCGAGTGGGACCCTTTAACCCTCCCTACATAGGAACCCATTCTGTGGGACTCTTCCCATGTGGGAGTCTGTACTTGTTCTTAAAATAAATCTCCACCTTTGCTAAACTACTCTCTGTCTGTGGAATCATTCTTCAACTCAGGCAGACAATGAATCTGGGTTCCAGTACAAAAATTCCATTTCAATATACTTGCATAGATTGCCAATCAACTTGAGATTCTCTTACTATTGAATCCTTAACTATGTTAAGGTATAATAGGAAATAGAACTCTTTCCTGATATTTAATTAAAATGTTTACTTTGATATAACGGTCTTTATTTGAATCCCAGCTCCAACTTACTATTTAGATAAAGGAAAAAGAGCAGGGGAAAATTCTCAGAACTTTAGGGCATTATATCAGCATTTTACCTTGTGAATTCATTTTTTAGTTAAAATAATAGATGTAAACATTAATATTTATGTTCATAAACTGTGATCCTATTGGCTAATAAATATACATTGTATAGTATTATATTAAAATATCTATTATATACTTTTATTTTATAAAATATTAAATTATAAATAACTATAACATAAATCTAAAATTATATTAATATAAAAGTGCTAACAAAAGGCTGAAGGGAAACTGAAATAAGCAGTGTATACATGCACACACACAGATAAAACATTTACTAAAAGTGACAAATGCGAAAAACTAAGAAATTTTAAATTTCAAATAAAGATCAAATTTATGATAGAAATGGTAAAAATAAAGACAAAAAAACATTTAATTTTAAATATTTCACATTCGCTTTAAATTACGTGTTTTAATGTAATCAGAAAGCAAAGTTGTTAACTGTTCCATCATACTTAGAATCTGGAAGCAAAAA
Organism: Lasiurus borealis; assembly: GCA_004026805.1. Lineage (NCBI taxonomy): Eukaryota > Metazoa > Chordata > Mammalia > Chiroptera > Vespertilionidae > Lasiurus > Lasiurus borealis. Next base: position 32,812 of record PVJN01015887.1, read on the forward strand.
AAAAAATGTTAATACTCCACTTAAAAGATGTAAGCACAGCCCTAGCCAGTTTGGATAGAGTACCAGCCTGAGGACTATTGAGTTCTGGGTTTGATTCAGGTATGAACCTCCCTTGCAGGTTCGATCCCTGGGCCTGGCCTATGGGAGTAGGAGACAACTAATCAATGTGTGTCTCTCACATCAATGGACCTCTCTATCTGTCTCTCTCCCTCCCTTCCACTAGATAAAAAAATCAGTGGAAAAATATCCTCAGGTGAGGATTAACAACAACAAAAAAGAAAGGTATAAGGACAACTTCTTGGGAATGAGATTGATGACATTTGTTTCCTTCCTAGTCTAAATAGTTGCATCATATGCCCATATGCTCAAGATTAGAGGAAAATGATGCCAACAGTCAAGTTTATATTTGTTTTATGTAGTAAGAATTAATATTGTAATTCATAGGAACCACAATCATGTTAACATTAACAATTTAGAAATAATTTTATTTTATTACTTACTAGAGGCCCAGTGCATGAAATTTGTGCACAGGAGGGGGAAGGGTCCCTCAGCCTGGCCTCATCCTCTTACAATCCAGAACCCCTAGGATCAGGCCTAAACTGGCAGTCTCACATCCTTCTCAAAGTCTGGGACCACTGGCTTCTAACTGCTTGCTTGCATGCCTGTCTTCCTGTTTGCCCCTAATCACTCTGCCTGCTTGCCTCATTGCCCCTAACCATTCACCTGCCTGCCTGATCACCCCTAATTGCTCGCCTGTCTGCCTAGTTGTCTTGCCCCTAACCACTCTGCCTGTTGGCCTGATCACCCTTAACCTCCTCTGCCTCTGCCCTGCCATAGCAGTTTCATCTGGAATGATGCCTGGAAGGTCATTTAGCTGTCCAACCTAATTAGTATATTATGCTTTTATTATTATTTATTATTATAGATAATCTATTGTAATATGTGTTGAAATATTTTATAATTAGAAAAATAATTTTCCCTTATTAAAATCTAAAACAAAAGAATATATTGTTTTAACCAAATTCATTTTAAGATGCATGGGGCTTATATTAAAAATAACTTTAGTAGGATCAAAATAATAGCATCCAAGTATAATATTAGAACTTAATGTGCTCACTACTTGTGTAGTACTCAATTGTTTTATTGTGTGTCTATGTGTGGATGGTAAGTAATTAATAAGAGAGTAAGAGCATTTTTTTCTATTTTACTATTGATTACCTCTACCTACTTGTGTTATCAAATCAGCTAAGGGAAAATATATTTTTAAATATGCAATTTAAAAAATTATTTAAAGAAATTTGTCTTGTCGATGTGAAATGTATAAACTACCAAAGATTTAAAATACCTTGGCAGTATTACCTTAGTTAATGAATTTGACATAAAGATTCTTCAGATGAGATATTAAACTAAAATGTTTTCTGTAAAATCAAATAGTCTTACATGTATCTTTCCAGATGGCCTTATCCAGGCCATCATTTTTCAGCTGTCTATGAACAAATGCTAGGTCATCCATTTGTTTAGGAATTAATTTGCCAGAATCATTAAATCCATTTTGATGTTACTGAGGTGGGAATTACATGAAAAATTTGAGAAATGTTTGGAGATATTAATGAAATATTTGAACAGGTAAAGTGCTTAAAATAGAGACTATCTGTGCATGCAAGAAAACTAATTTCTCAAATAAGCTATAATTTTCTTGGCTACATGGCCTTAGTTTAGTGAGATGTAATTTTGTTCAACCCTCTATAGGTTTTATAATATTTCCTTAATAAAAAAAAAGGAAGAATATTATTTTTAGTCAAAATTATAATATGTGAGGCAATTTTGGAGACTTTAAAGCAGTATTATAAGTAAAACGTGAATAAAGTATTTTCAAACAAAAAAAAATTAGAAACATAACTGACAATTATTGTTCTAAAGATGTGTGTATTTGGCTATTTAAAAAAAAATGTTTCTGCTAAGGACAGGTAATAGATTTATTACTCTTGAAAGCAAATAATCTTTACAAACATGTGGCTTTAGGCTCTAGAGATAAGGTAATCAGGGAGTTAGGTATAGGGAGAATTTTTGAAATGTAATATAGTTCCTATCCTTTAATAATTTTAGAAGATGTATCTGTCTCTTATCTCTGTCTGTCTGCTATGTGTTTATGTCTATATTATGTGCCCAACTGCTATCATTCACCCTTTTTTCCAACTTCTTTTTCTTAGAACTTGAGTTAGTCAAAGGCTCTGAAGTAAATACTTATTCTATATAATAAAGAGCTAATAAGCTAATGGCCGTGATGCCCTCATAAGGTAACAACCTATCAGCAGGTGTGCACAGGTGGGTGGGCATTTGACGCTGGAGGACTTGACTGGAAGTGCTGGTGGGTTTCCGGGTTGCACTGGCACAGCAGGTGGGTTTCTAGATCCTGCTGGCATGGCGGGTGGGTTTCTGGGTCCTGTCAGGGCAGCAGGCAGCTTTCTGAGTCCTGCCTCCTGTGGCTGTGGAGGTTGTGGGACTCTTTCTGGGTTGGGGGGGGGGGGAAGCGGGGAGGGATCTGGGACTAAGATGATTTTGTGTGCCAGGATACTAATCCTATCTAATAAAAGAGTAATATGCACATTGACCACATCTCTGTCACACCCATAAGCCACGCCTACCAGCCAATCAGAACAAGTATGCAAATTAACCCAACCAAAATGGCTATGGCCACAGAGAGCGCAGGAGGGAGGCTTGGGTTGCCCCTGGTGCTGGGGGAAGCCAAGCTTTCTGCAAACCCTGGCCAGCACTTAAGGCAACAAAGTTTCAATGGTTCTGGGAGCAGAAGGCTTAGCCCTACTCCAGGCTACAAAGTTTCAATTGCAGAAGATAAATGAATCCCAGATACCAGGGCCTCCGCTTGGGTCACTGGGGGGCATGGCCGGCCTGCAAACCACCACAGGCCCCTCATCCAGGCCATTCCAAGCCCCAAAGGAACACCTACCCTGATCCAGGACACCCTTCAGGGCAAACCAGCTGGACCCACCCATGCAACAGGCTTCTATCCTATCTAATAAAAGAGTAATATGCAGATTGCTTATCACTCCAACACATAAGATGACTGCCCCCATATGGTCAAAAGATCCTGTCCCATGTGGATGCAAGATGGCCACCACTAGATGGCCAGCAAGGAAGGGCAGTTGTTTAGGGACCAGGCCTGCAAAGGAGGGCAGTTGAGAGGAACCAGGCCTACAAGGGAGGGCAGTTGTGGGTGATCAGGCCAGCAGGGGAGGACATTGGTGACACAATGGTGAGCAAACAAATAGATAAATAGGGCCCCTATTTTTATGGATAGACAAGTGGGAAAAACAGAGATTAATATTGAAAAAACAAAAGTTTAACTATGAAATATGCTACAATAGAAAGGTAGATGGTTTCATAAAACCATAAGGCTAAAGAACTTGGAGATACCTTCCTAGAATAACTGTTAAATGAGTGGAAATATTAAGGATCATTAGGAGGAATCAGATAAAGAAAATAAAGAGTAATCATGCAGGGGAAAAAAAAAGTCAATATTCTCAAGTAGGAAGCATCATGGTGCATCTGAGAAAGTGAAAGAAGTCCATTGTTCCTGAAAGGAAAGTTGGAGACTAAAAGAGAAAGGTAGGAGAGGGGCCCTGCATGTAAAGTGAACAACTTTTATTTTCTACCCCACAAAACAATATACAGATGATATACTATAGAACTGTATGACTGAAACCTATATAATTTTTTTAATATATTTTAATGATTTTTCACAGAGAGGAAGGGAGAGAGATAGAAAGTCAGAAACATCGATGAGAGAGAGACATCGATCAGCCGCCTCCTGCACGCCCCACAGTGGAGATGTGCCCGCAACCAAGGTGCATGCCCTTGACCGGAATCGAACCTGGGACCTTTCCGTCCGCAGTCCGACGCTCTGTCCACTGAGCCAAGCCGGTCTCAGCTGAAACCTACATAATTTTATTAGCCCATGTCACTCCAATAAATTCAATAAAATAAATTTCAAAAAAATACATTTTGTTTTCTAATGTAAGAGAAGTAGAAAGCCACTTAATGTTTTAATTGAGGCAAGTTGTGCCATAATCATATTAATCACACTTTCATTTTGAAAAGATAACTCTAATTACATTCTGGAGGACATAGTTGCAGGGAAGTTCTTACAGCAAGCCAAATATGGACTATTTTAGAAAGTTCTTGCAGCAAGCCAGATATGAATTATATAGTTGTGATAGATGGGGAGATCAAAAATTATTTAAAACATATTTCATTGATAAAAAGAGAAAATCTGGTAAGGGATCAAAAAGAGGTGTGGATGAGGTTTCTAGTGTAGATGAGATGAGGTTTCTAGTTTTTATAATTAGGTAGATGGTGGTACTCTGAAATAGAGAAGTCAACGGGGTGAAATGGGGAGAGATGATGAGTTTAACCCTGAAAGTATTGAGTTAACCTTGGTGTCTTTCAAACATCCAAGAGGATCTATCAGAGTATCTGACAAATACATAGGTAAGTTGCCCAGAGGTGAGGCCTTGATGAAGATTTACATTTAGAAGTCATTTGTATATAGTTGACAATTAAAGCTGTGATTAACAATGAAATTGCTGGGAGAAGAAATATAGGGGAAAATAGAATAGAAGCCCCTGGAGGAATTCAGAGATTTGAGAGAAATAGACAAACTGGCAAAAGAAATTTAAAGATGTTATCTATGTGGTAAGAGAAAACCAGGGTTGATGACCCAGTGACCATAGTTAACCACTGATTCTGAAATGGTAGAGAAATGAGGATGAAAACTAAATACACCAAAAGTGTTTGGGTGTATTCATATTAAATTAGGCTCAGAGAATTAATGTATTTACTATATAATTTTAAGTGGTAAAATTTTTCATCTCATCAGACAGAAGAGGGTCCTTCTAATATGTTTACTCTTTAAAATTGAAAATTCTCAAGTATTCCAGGCACATAATTTTATACAGCTCAGGAAGGGAATAAAAATATTAATCCCACAGTGTGTCTTCTTAAAGAACACAAGACAATATTTTTCACATAGTGTGGCCTCAAAAATGTAATGTTTCAATCTCAAAAAAAATGTGTTAAATAAATTTATTGTTTATTAGATGTTTAGACATATCTAAAAAGCTTCTACTGCCATGTGGTCATTGTGTTCACACAAAAATTATTTCTTCCAATGGCTTTTAAAAATTATAATTAGCCTGGTCAGCAAGGCTTAGTGGTTGATTGTTAACCTATGAACCAGGAGGTCACAATTGGATTCCCAGTCAGGAGAAATGCCTGCGTTTCAGGCTTAATCCTCAGTGTGGGGCATGCAGGAGACTGCAGATCAATGATTCTTTCTCATCATTGATGTTTCTATCTTTATCTCCCTCTCCCTTCTTCTCTGAAATCAATAAAATAAAATATATTTTTTAAAAAATTATTAAATAGTTACTAGTACAAAGCAAACCAGTTAGAATTCATAGTTGTGTCCCATAAACCATGTTGAATGACTCTCATCTATACATTTATCTGAAGTAACCAAGTTGACAAACTATTATTAAATACATTTATTTGTCTTAACTCTTTATAAAACCCAATTGTATTTTTCCTTCTTTCCTGGCTGCTTTGCTTTCTTCTTCTGCTTCTACTTTTAGTCAGTTAAGGATGGTCATGTTTCACTCACTGCTAACGGATACACACAGACTTAGCTTCATAAATACCAAGCTGAAACCTGATAAGAATCACTGTGCCCCTCTCCAGATTGATGGGCCCTTTCTAGGAAGCTTTAATGTGCACATAAAATGTCAACTCTGAAATAATTTGCAGAAGATTAGTTCCATGGCAATTCAATTCGATAAGAATGGGTTTTAAGAACTACCTCGGTGGACTTATTTGTACCAGTCTGACTTATTGGTCATTTTCATAAAAATCACTAAAGTGTAGATGATAAACTAGCAGGAGGAATATCTCTCAAACACCCAGGCCCTAATGATTCCAACCTGCCTGCCTCTGGTTGCTGAATGCTTTTAGTTTGCTTAAAGTATTTCTCTGTTACATTTATGACCCGGGATTCAAATATGCAGCTTGATCATTGCTGGCCTTTGGCCTTGAATTCTTGCACCTGAATTCCAATTGTCTTCATTATATTTTATTTCTAAGTGAGAGACCTTACTATTATTTGTCATCTTAAAACATAATAAATTGGAGGCAAATATGTCAAAATAGAAAACATGTTTTTTTTGCCTATGACTGGTGGAATTATCGGTAACATTTCAGTTTCATTTCACTTTTTTATTAAATTTTATTTACTTTTCAAATTTTTTGCTCAATAGAAAAAATAAAGTGAAATAGATTTAAAATGATGAATGTATACTAACATATCAGCCAGAGAAATAATTTAAAATACCCAGAAATAGTAAAACAAGAATTTCCTTCAAACCTAGAAAAGATTCACTGTTATTTAGTTGAGATTATGAGTATCAAACTATCCACTGTTAATTTAGTTGAGACTATGAGTATCATCGAACTATCAACTTTAATATATGAGAAAGTGTTAGACAGACAAAAAGAACATTTACACGTAAGTAAAATAATATAAAGAATATTTACTAGTATTTCAGTGTATTAGATTTTAATCAGAGAATGCAAGGATGAAAGTATATGCTTATAAATTAATACTTGATTTTTCAGGAGTGAAGTTTGTGTGAAAAAAAATTTTTTTTCAATTCCTAACGTCTTTGAAACAAAGCTCACATTCTTATCATTACTACTGTTTTTTCACTTCCTGATTTCTTCTCTTTGAGCTTAAAATAAAAAGATTATCTTTTTAAAATAAATTTTATTTTTTCATACAACTCTCAACATTATTCTACTTAAATGTTAGGAAATGCATTGAAATAGATTCTACAAAATCAGATAAACTGAACAACAAAATTAAGCCTTTAATATATTAGTATTCAGTACTTCGGTGACAACACTCGAGTTACTTAGAAATGGGTTTTTAATATTAAATTTAACCTGATGGGAATAAGGGTGGTGATCATAATCCTAGATGAAAATACTATATGGTCGTTATGCGTACAGATGGAAGCTAGATTAAGAGAGAACCTTGTTTGTAACGTATGTTTATTATCTTCCTAAGTAGAAACAGCAGAGTTGGTACCCAAATGTTTTAGTGTTTCTCTGCTAGATTTTTTTTTAAAAGTCCATGAACTCCAACCTCTTCCAAGTGATACTTACACTGCAAAATTACTCCTTCCCTTGACCCATGACCGCTCCCACTGTTTCAGGGAAGAGTCATTGTTATCTCATAAATGTTCTACTGGCCCCGAGCACTGCTGCAGCTGCTGCTACTATTAATACAACGCCATCTCTGTCATGTCCCAACACTTCAGCTAGCTCTACTTGTGACCTTGCACCGTGCTTCATTCCTCAATGTACTAGAGACATTTTGGTACATTGAGATCAGGAGCTAATGATTAGTTATCTTTTCTTCTATACTTTGATAAAGTTACTTGTACTCTTAATCCCATTTCTACCAAGATTTCAGTGAAACCACTGTTTCAGAGTTATAATGAAAACAATATAACTATCCATGAGTTCATGAGGTGGGCTAGAGAAGGATTTGAGTGACAAACCCCAGGATAATAAAATCATTTCTTCTCTCTAGACTGGATACTCATGTTATTAAGTCATGTTTGATCCTACTAAATCCATCTTTATTTAAAAGCATTTATAAAGCACTTAATTTGTGCAAAGCATGTTCCAAATACTTTGTTAACATCAACCCACTTAGTTCTCACTGCTATTATAAGACTCAAGTACTGTAATTAGACTCATTGCACAGATAAGAAAAGCACAGCAGCAAAAGGTTATTTGCTCAAGGTCATCCAACTAGAAGAAGGAAAGCTCAGGCTTCAAACCCAGGAATGCTGGCTTCAACCCGGTGCTCTTACTGCTCCACTGAGGCAGGCTGCCTCTTTCCTCATGGAAAGTAATTCAGTATCTCATGTAAATAAATACCTTGCAATCCTGAACTACTAGTTCACCATACACTCCACTTTAGTCTGAGACCACAGCCCACTACATGGACATCATGTTCTTGAAAGATTTCAGTCATAAGAAATTTACTGTGTTTCTCAGTGCTTATCCTTTTGTCTCAAAGCTAAGGAAGTTTCTCTATTGTATATGTATCATCACTTCTTGTAATTCTAAACATTCCTTTTATAATCACACCATAGACCCAGCACACGAATTCATGCAACAATGGGGTCCCTTGGCCTGGCCTGCAGGATCTGGCCGAAACTGGCTCTCAGACACTTCCCCTAAGGGTTCCGGATTGTGAGAGGGTACAGACCAGGCTGAGGAATCCCACAGGTGCATGATCAGGGCTGGGAAGTTTGACCAGCTGGGGCAGGACCTTGGGAGGGTTCCAGGGCATGACTGGCCTGTCTCATTCAGTGCCAATAAGCCAGACCCCAACAGTAAGCTTACCTACCAGTTGGAGCACCTGGTTCTGGTGGTCAGTGCACATCATAGTGAGCACATTATTAGCATATGCTTTGATTGGTTGAATGAATGACTGGGTGACCTGACACTTAGCATATTAGACTTTTATTATGTAGAATTCTCTTATTTTTGTGAAATGCTAGGCAGTAAGCATAAAATTTTGCAGAAAGATTGCCTGGATATAAATCCAGACCTTTACTTTTCAGGTAACCTTAGACAAGTTACCTTCTTTGTAGTTCAGTTATATACAAAATAGGGATAAAAATAAAACTTATTTTTTATTTTTTTATTAATTTATGGAAGTTAAATTAATTAAAGTGTTTAAAGCACCTCAACAATACCTAGCATGAGCTAAACATAAGCCAGTGTATGGGTTATATAAAATATATATAGTATGTTACCATTATTTATGCTACTTGGCTTTTGCCAATTATTGGACAATTATTATTCATATATATATATATATATATATATATATATATATATATTGTAATTCTATGGGGGACACTGAGAATTTGTTCCCTAAGTATCATAAGTATACTAATATATATATATATATATATATATATATATATATACACCCATACATTGTTAAGATGCCAGTTAAAACTTGAGGACAGCCCAGCCAGGGTGGCTCAATGGTTAAGTATTGATCTTTGAAGCAGGAACTCACATCTCCATTCCTGGTCAAGGCACATGCCCAGGTTGCAGGTTCTACCTCCAGTGTGAGGTGTGCATGAGGCAGCTGATCAATGTTTAACTCTCATTATTGTTGTTTCTATCTCTCCCTCTCTTTTTCTCTTTGAAATCAATAAAATATATATTTAGAAAAAGAAAACTCAAGGATTTAAGAAGAAAAAAAAAACTGGAATAGAGCACAGATTACTATGGGTTGCTTGTAGCCCTGGTTTGTATAATACCTCCTAGATTTTAGATTGTCTTCTAATTATGTAGGAATTACACATACTAATCCTATCTAATAAAGAGGGAATATGCAAATTGACGATCATTCTGTCACAAAGATGGATGCACCCACAACTGAGGACAAGTTCCCATAAGGAGCCTTAACAAGCAATCAGCAGTGACCTGAGAGACCAGAGGCTACACCCTCCCTCACCCCATGGGGCTTAACAGGGACCTCAGGCCATGCCTCCCACCCCACGGGACTTGATGGAGGATCCCAAAGTGCACCTCCAGTGCTAGGTTGGAGAGCTCAAGCCTAGCCCCTGCCTAGCGGGGCTTGACAAGATACATGAGGCTGCATCCCCCCACTGGGTGGGACTTGATGGGGCCTTCAGGCCATGCCACCCATTCAGCAGGTCTTGACAGGGGACCTCAAGGCACACCTCCACCCCAGTCTGGGCTGGGGGACCTCAGGACATGCCTCCCATCCTGGCACTGGGTCTGGGGACCTGAGGCTACACACCCTGCATGGCAGGGCTTGACAAGGGTGGGACTGACCAGGTCTGGATCTAGCCCAATGCAGCAGGGAGGGTGAGGGGGGGAAGGAGGAAGGCTGGCCAGGACTGAGTATCCCATGATTTTGGGCAGGGACTTGACTCTGGGTCCTGTGGTGAGCCCAGACTCTGACAGGAGGAAGGTTTTCATATACATTTTACTAATTTTCTTTCATTTATGACACTTCTATTATAAAGAAAAGACAAATAACAATAGTAAATTATTTCCTCTAATTAATCCCTTTTTAATGTGCACAAATTTTGTGCATCAGGTCATTAGTTTATATATATTTCTAAGGGTAAAATATCAATGAGATTTTAATCATTTATGGTAACTGTTTGGTTAATTCACAAATAGAATGGGATCAAACCTATTTAAATATTCAAAAGACAACATATGATGACCCATATTTCCTACATTTTAACCACTTCATGTATAATGGGTCAACACTAGAAATGGTATGCTCTTCCATCTATTAACATCTTCCTCTATCTCTTTTTTCAGTGTCCTGTAGTTTTCTGCATATAGGTCTTTTACCTCTTTAGTTAGGTTTATTCCTAAGTATCTTAATTTTTTTGGTGCGATGGTAAATGGGATTGCTTTTTGGGTCTCTCTTTCTGTAATTTCACTATTAGTGTATAGAAATGCCACAGA